>JAAOAI010000455.1:0-58569 GCA_013758895.1 Fusarium bulbicola
ACCGAGGCAGAAGCATTGGAGATAGCAGCAGCATCTCAGGTCGTATTCACAAGGCCACTGAGCGACTCCGCTCTGCTAGCCGCAGTCGAAAGGAGTATGTCCGGTCTCCTCCTTTTGAGGCTCCCTACGAGAGTATTCCCATGCCTCGACAGATGAAGTCTCCCCCACCGGTGTCATTCAACCCCGATGTTTTGCGTTCGCCAATTGACTCTCGAAACAAGCACCTGTCGACTGGCTTGAACCGAAACGAGATGATCTAGCAAGTCTCTCGCGATAGTGGCCAGCGCGCTGTGCATTATTTTCTTCCTTTCTACCACTCTTCACCAATTACGTGGTGTTGATTATCTTGTCGGGTCAGCCACGGCACGCAGTCTCATGGCTACAAGTAATAAACATCCTAATCAAAAGAGGAAAAGAAGTTGCGATAGTTGCGATAGTCGCGAAAGGTGATATATGAATGCTCCTTTTCATTTAAAACACTCAAACGTCGATTGACAAGCTTGAAGAAACAATATCTGTACCTCTGTCGTTCATCTAAGTTAGAATCCAAATCCAATCGGGCGAACAAGAACAATAAATGGTATATCCTGTTTCCACTTCCCCTCTCCATGCGTGTCCAGATGTGGCGTCGAGAGCTTCCAATCAGGGCTTAACTTGGCATGTCAAAAAAAAAGGCTTTTAAACCACAGCCAGTACGTCTCCAGACTCCATATCTTTAGAAACTCGAGAAACGCAGCGATTTGATGAATGCCGAGTGCATTGTCAGTGCTGCCAACTAGCTTTTGAAGCCGAAGTAACTGTATCCAGTCAATACTGATACATAATGTATTAGAAGAACTTTTTGCTTACGGTCCGTCCAGTGTTCTTTCCTTCGTCGGTCTCCAGGTCTGGAGAACTTGCAAAATAGTACCACTGGTGGCCTTGTATGAGGACTGCGGGCAAGGAACCTAGTTCTGCAATCGCTTCGTTGACATAGTCCTGCCGGGAGAGTCCAGACTGGCTACTTGGCCACGTCTGGCCAAGGACGTAACGCAGCATCTTCCAATGTGCAGCTTGCCACACGGAAATCTGAAGGATGGCACCCTCAAAGTCGATTGAGGCTCTTTTGGTTTCAAGACTGACAGGAAGTGACTGGCGCAGCGCAATAGCTTTTGTCGCGTACGTAGCATCCTTGGCAGTATCGACGCAAAAGTAAAAGTCGATTTTGCGGTAGATGGCAAGTATTCGCGTATAATGCCGGCGGTAGTGCTGGACAGGAAGGGGTCAGTGAGCGGAGATGACACGGTACAAGCGATCTGGAATTACCATATTCTGAAGTCAAGAAGGCGGTTAGATCCAGATCTTCTGAGGACTTTTTCTAGCAGGCGCTGATGTACTTCCACGTTCCAGACGGACTCATCCTCATTCTCTTGGAAACATGTCTTGGCATACTTTAGGACATGATCAGCCTCGGAAGGTGATAGGTGACTTCCCGAATCCTGGGAAGTAGAGAAGCCGGTGGCCTCATCGAGTAAATAGGCCTTAGCGATACTTGCGACAGCGTCCTTATCGAGGGTGGGCGAGAAGACATGTTGGCCTCGTTGTCAATAAGTAAGAAAGACCAAGGCGTCCTTAACTGGCTTCGGAAGCCGAGAGTCCGAGGGACTTTCGAAATGTCGGATTTGAATTCCCTCGTCTGCTATCTGGAGATCGGACAGTTTTTGGCAGGATGAAGAGGCCCTAGATGAAGTTTTGGAGGAAGTGACAGACCTCTTTGACGGCGAGATCGAGGGCACGGGAGATGTCGCATTTCGCAGGAGAAGAGCAGGCGCTCTTGGAGTGGTATCAATATCCTTAAACCGGTCGTCTTCTTGAGCGTCGTCTGTCTTTCGCCTTTTTGGAGTGGAGGAATTCATGTCGTCGGACTCGGGGCTGAGGTAGGCGCGCTTGCCGAGAATCGTTAGATCCTGTTGTTGGTTGACGTCATCAGCGCCGTCGCGCATTCGTCGAAGAAACTTGGCGAATCCATTCATCAATAGTATTCATCTCTCGGCAGGCTTCGTGATTTAGTGTGCTGTAGCCATGCGTTGCGAGATGATGCGATATGAGTTATTGTGATAAAGTATTCAAGCAGTTGATGGCCCGTTGACGAAATCACGTTTGACCCAGCAACCATCGCTGACATAATTCCTCTGTACCCCACTTCGCCTCTTTGAGACATAAGGCTCGTGCACAATCTGGCCAATAATCACTCAACTTAGGAACGGGGTCCTTAACAAAAAATACTTAAGTACTATCTTAGTGTATCGGCACAGGAAGGTACTCTTTGATAAAGCTCTATCATGAGTCGAGGAAGGCCCCACAAGACAATATGGTTTGTACGCAGTATTTGTTGTTGCCTTCAAGGAACCACCTTTTCCCGTTACCATCATCAGCAACGACACATGATCGCCTCCATCGGCGTCACCATATTGCCAATTCGCCTCGTGGGCGTGAGATTACAGGTCATTCACAATTAAACTCTTACCGTAAGTCCTCGACGTGTCATACGTATACTGACTATCGATATTTGAAGAGGGCACGACCTTCTACTAACGCTCGAAGGAGCCAACCAAGCAGACTTTCTCAGAATCTTGGATCTTCCGAGTGGATGAACAAGAAGAAGCTGCCAAAAGCGATGAGAAAGCCCGACTTCCTACGCGGCCGGGATCCCATCCACGAACGTTCGTGTTATTTTTTTTCAGCACCTCCTACTGCCCGACTTGTTCAACGACTTAACGAAAAGCGGCACTGTCGACGATTTTCCGGAGAAATATATGAGCTTCCGCGCCAACTATTGTGACGGCATCCAGTCGGATAACTCTGCATAGCTCTATTCCATTGCGATTCACCTTGTCGTAGAGCCTCATCATCTACCCACCCTCACGGCCGACGCCGGCTTTGCGCGAGAAGCTTTGCTTGCTGAACCCAATGGCGTAGCCAACCAGTACGTTGATTGGCCAAAACCCCTCATCATGAGTCTGTTCCGGGCCGTTTGCAGCCGTAGACGCCCTAATACCCTTTGTCGCGTCGTTCTCAGCGCTACGGTCGATGTCCCTTCGCAACCGATACTCCATAAATAAGACCGCCTCGGACTGTAGCTCGCTGCGTATACCTCGTCACCTCACTTAGCAATATGCTGAACCGTCGCCCTTTCCTTAGCGAAACAAGCTTCTCACGCCATTGCGGCTACTTGGAGTAATGACGACGAAGATGGAAGATCAATACTGTGGCTATAACGCACCGATTGAGGTGGAGGGCAATTGATGCATATTCCAGGGTATGTGCATTCTCGACAGCGGCCTTTTGCACCGCTAGAGTGACACTGTGCACATTGATCTCGCAACTGTCGAGTGGCTTTTGCCAGTTGACAACATAATACACCTGTGTCGAATGCTCATTGTGACCTAGCTCCGTCCTCACGCTAGGCAGCACAGGGACAGTGGACTTTTGTTGTCGGAAACGCACGTAAGGCTGTTGCTGATGCCCACCTCATCATAAGCTCAGATATGCTAGCTGGTATCTACCATTGCCTTACACCCTCGACGACAAGTGCATTATTGAGTGCGTAGACTCATGAGCAGTCAGTTTGAGGCAGGCGTCTTCTCTTTAGCACGTGGCCATCCCATAGATGACCGCTGTCTCGACCCTCTGTTTCTCTTGCTAGAGATTCGCACTGACATATATGAGCTGAGAATGTAGGAGCAGTCAGGGTCTGCAGTACAGCCTTTGCGGTGCAAAGTCCCATCAGCTCAGGGTATCTAACCAAGTTGGGAGGATCTAAAGTCGGACCTGACTATCATGCTCGTCGACCAGTCTGCGGTCAACAGGAGCCAGCGCTTCGCCCGCAGGATGAGACTGTGCTGCCGCTTCAGCTTAGCTTAGTTGAATACAAAGCCAACTTGGTTATATCTGTTCAAGGAGAAGTAATCCTCGGCCCTGCTGCTACGTCCACTATACACTGGTCTGATGGCATGTAATCATGACTGATGTGAGAACAGTCTCCGAAAACGTCGAGAGACAAAACGAATAGCTTTCGAAGGTCGTTGCCATGAAAGAACAGGTTCGAGCTCAGAATGAGGACTACGTGACCGTGCGCATCCACCGCCATCCGGTCATCTTCAAGTGTTGTCATAGTCAAGCTTCGACTGATAACGTCTTCAACGTCACAATGCCTAAGCTGTCCAGGTCTGTCGAACTTCGAGACTCTGTTTCAATCCCCGCGAATCAGTCCCCGCGAAATTACTTATTCACCCCTATCAAATCAATTGCTAGCAAGCATAAAGGTGTAGCCAAGACGCCAGTTAGCAATTTGACTAGTGTTTGAGACACGTCGGAGGATCTCTTCTCGAAAAATGCACCCACGGTCTCGAACCCAATGTAAGGTTGGGCAGTCAAGCCCTGTTGTGTACGAGGGCGTCATTCATATCTTCTAACGGCTGTTAAACTCAGCGAACTGAGTTTATTGCTCTTCCAAGGCTCCGGAGGAATCCTACGGACCGAACATGGACCGGGCCGTTCTCATACGGCCCCACTTCACCACTTCTCGGGCAATATCTGACTGCCCTGAAATTGCCAGACTTTTGGTAGTAATCAGCCGCAGCATCATTGCATTAATCTTTTCGATGGGCTGAAAGCGCATTGATGACTCGTTTGTGGGGGAAGGCCTTATAAAAACTACGGAAAAAGCAACACGTCGGCCGGTGACACAAAATGGCTCTGCTTATCATACACTTTTGCGAAGTCTGCTTCAGAATTTGGCAGCCACTGTAAGCTAGGATGTCAAGTGTAGAGTATTCGTCAATACTCTCTATCTGGGCGAGAAAGGCTAAGAGACGAGAGATATTGAGCGTGCGAGGGCTGATATTCCTCTAACAATTTGTGAAAGTTATCGAATTATTGAAGTCCGGGATACTGTAGTGAAAGCTAGATAATCTGGTGCCCGTAATGACTTCAGCATAACAACCCAGACACTGCCATCTTAAACAGGCTTCTCTGAAAACGCTGGGACAGGTCGAATGGTTCACAGGCGACTTCATAGTTAGGTGAAAGATCTTCAACACCGTCCCCTTGCTTCTAGATCACTAGCAAGGCAAGCAAACACGATGCAAACTAGTATTCGGACCCCCGCTTCTCAGCAATCTTGGACTTCGAGGGCGCTCTTCGCTTCCTGCTTCGCTCCTCTTGCTCAATGATAGGGACTGCAGCTGGGATAAACTCAACACCGCGGTTACGGCTATTGGGTCGTGCGTGTAACTTGCGGTGATTGTTGAGGTTATCTTGGCGGTTAAATTGATCCTTTCCGCAGAACTCGCATGAGAAACGGTTAGGTCCTTCGCCGTGGAAACTGCACTTTGTTAGTGAAAATGTTCACTTTTGGCCAATCTCAGTAAATACTCACGTTTGCTTGTGACGCTTGAGATGCTCGTTTCGTCGGAAGGCCTTATGACAGCCAGGGTAGTCGCATTTGCACATGGCTCTTCGAACAACATCAACCTGGGCAGAATCAGGCTTGATCGATCGCTTCCTCGATGTTTGGATCTGAGCTCGTTGCAGCTCAGCACTCTTCTGTTGGATCTCATGCACCATCGACCTCCTTCGAGCACGTATGCGGTTGGGGGAGTTGGATTCATAAAGCTGGTAGGACTGATCGTGGCAGTCCATATTCAAGTTGCCAAATTCACTTGAGAGTTGGGAGTTGGAGAAGAACGAGATGGGGCTATCATTGGCACAAGACCATGGCGAGTCGGTCTCGGTAGCCTCAGAGCCAGAGATGCTTTGGGTTGGTGTCATAATGAAAGAGGCGGGACCCATTGAAGCATCAGGAGAGTACGAATACATGCCAAAGGAGTTTGATGGTATTAATGAGCATATTGGTCCGTGCTGTGCCACGTTCACATCTATCATGTGCATGCACTCAAAGCCCAGTTGCTCTTGCTTCATGGGAGTGTTGGGGAGAGAGTCGGAGAATGAGATATGCTCAGGGTCAGGTTTGATAGGGCCAAACATGAACTTGCCCATCGCTGATGAGGCCAGGGTCGGCTCTTCCTGGTGGGAGACAAGGTTGCAAGGACCATCAAAGTCCATGTTACCGAACTCATGAGGTGTTGATCGTCGAGATGTAGGAGTGAATGGGTCGTAGGCTGATGAGGCGGAAGAGACGCTGCTGGTGGTGGAAGGACAGGACATGGGCTGACTGCAAAGGCCGAAGGAGTCGTCCATGCCAAACCGGTAAGCCGACTGGGACTGCATTTTAGTATAATAATAAAGAAGAGGAGTGTGGACAAGATGAAGAGTCAATGTCTCTGGGATGATAGTAATCAGAACGAAGAGACTTGAAGATGGCTCGTTTCGTCGAAGGACATGGGGCCTCTGTTATACAGTGACTTGACCACCAAGATTCCTCGTCACTTAAGAACTGAATTATGCTGAATGGATTGGATTGGAGAGTTCTGCAAGTCTTAGACATCAACGCTGCAAGTCTCAGAGATAGTTTCTGGATGTCCGTCCGATGCTGCATACTGCAGAGGACCGAGCGGTACAGGAACATCTGCAAAGGCCTAGAATGGCTTGATATCAGAGGCCGAATTGGTCCGTATAGACATTGCACATACATATGATCTGACGTTTGCATAGGCAATCGTAGTTCATAGCCTGCATGAATCCACCACTCTTACTGCAAGACCCTTGATGAATTATCAATTGCACGTTCGCCCCCAAAGTTCGGTACAGAGGATCTCATTGGCTGAGAAACAGGAACGAGTTCAAGAAAATTGATTGAAACGACAGCATCTAATTTCAGCCCTGGAGCTCCCACGAGTGGTTGTCAACGCAAGTCAGCATTGTGATAGCCATCGATTACCGGAGGGAGAACGTCACAGATCCTTTCGATTCTAATATCAAGGTGAATGTTAACATCACCTCACTTCAAAATAATGCTAAGGCTCCGTATACTCGATCAATAGCAGACACAGTAGATGGTCCGGCCGAAAAGCTAGCTGATACCGCAGCACATGATGTCGCACAATACGATAGTGTCAGGTTTTCTGCAAGGGGTTTCATGTAAGGAACTGATCTTCATTCAGCTGGTCGGGGTACTCTAATGCCCCACCACGTAGCTTCAAGCGCACTGCGTAGCTCAAGCGGACCAAACAAGTCTCTGCTACTGAGATGATGCAGTCGATAGTCTGATGCTTCGGCTAGATCACGGAACTCCACTGATTTCACGGCGACGATGCATTGGATGACAAAATCTGCCTAATCTTGGAGATCAAACTCTAAGTTAGCTGCTAGCGAGTAGGCAGTAGACATGGTGCACTCGCCCTAGCCTGCCCCAGCCACGGTCCAGCCCGCACCGTTTACGCGGATCAGTAGCGATTTCTAATCAGAAGCCGCTCCTAACTGTAACCATGCATCACAGCCACTTGGCGTTTGCAAAGACTGATACAGCGACCAATGATATGTAGTCTAGTGTTTTCAAGCGGAAGGTACCCAGAGAGATCTTGGCCACTACTTGGCTATGAATGAAGAGACAAATGTGTCTCAGTCCAAGTTTATTGTCTTACCTGGAATAGCTGTGGGTTGCGTATCAGTAGCGCGTGTGACCCGTAACCCCAAGCGTGTCAGGCCTAAAAACAGGTTATCCCTTGCTTTACGGCATGGAGTTGGTTTGTTAAAAAGTTCTATCAAATAGTATATGTCATAAATTCAGATCTAGGCAAGATACTCCGTTGGCAAGCAAGTCCGATTGTCGGCCGTCGATATAGGGATGAGGAGCTGAGGGTATGGTCCAAGGACCAGTATGGCATGTCGCGCGTTGATGGTGGGGAGTTTTGTCACCAGGCCCGACAATCGACAGCGCACCACCTTGAGCAAATAACATTCAAAGCTTCAAGTTCCTCTCAAACGGGTTCGATTGCCGAAGTAGAGCCATGATCACTTGGCCACAATCCTTGTGTCATTTACGCCTATCTTACTTCTAATATTCGGTAATAGACTGTGATGATACATAGAAAGCCTCAGTGAGCCTTTGTACGCCTTGAGGTCCTCTAAAAGGCTTGAAGCCGCAGCAACACCCACGAGTTCATCATCGAGGGAATACGTATGAGGAATAAAAATATGTGGCTTGCTATTACCCATACTCATCGTTCGGTATAGCGAGGAGCATGACCTGAGAAAGTTGCCATATGCCCTGGGACATCTTCCGTCGACGAGGCAGCCCCAGCCAAATAATTGTACTTCATTCGATGTCCGCAGTATGCCTTTTGGTCCGCCACTTGTATCTGAAAAATCAAGCATGAGAATGGCCATTTTCATCTCGCGCATATGCTCAACAATCCTCAGAGCTTAGAAGGTCAAATTCAAGATTGAATGAGAATGAGAGGAGAACGACAGGCCTCAGATACTATATTAATTGGTCATCATACTACGACTCACTTGTCCATGAATCACTCGATTCTTCTAACTGGCCAGATTGGGCTGGCAACGACTTGTAGCTAAGTTAAAGCATTACGGTGGTGGCACGCCTTACCATGGCGACGCCAGAAGCTGCGCAGCGAAGGCTTCTCACAGTTATCACGGGAATCCGTCGCAACTCATTCGGGTCTTGAGCCAACCCAGCCCCAAGAGCTATCCATGTGCCTGACTTTTTCATGCTCGAACTGCGCATCTGGTCGTTGTTCCCATTTGTCTTCACATCGCTCAGAGCAATTCGAGAAGACAAAATGTTGTTGATACTATCGGTGGAGGCGAGGGTATCGGTTCTGGAGTCCGATTTTGCGAGTTTTATAGAGGATAGCGCTTCCAATGAGCCAAACGAACAAGTGGTCGGGCGCGGGAGGTATGCGAAAGCTGATCATTTCGCGTCGAGTCTTGTAGTCGAAGCATCCAAAGGCAACCTGAATCTTGTCGTGGAAGCGGGTATAATCAGCCTTGCTTAGAGGGAAAGTCATTAGCGGCGAGCAGTCGCCAGTCCCGCCATTGCGCTTGAACTTGAAAAGCTCTTGTCGTTATTCACTGAGGGCCGATTTCCGTTTGCGTTCGTCAAAGGCCGGAGGCAAAGGTAGAGACTAGCGTTGTCCTGGCCGAGTAACCCATCGTCTTGACTTGACGAGAAGCGGAAGAGGCGCCTGAGGTTATGATATGGGTTGTAGATGATGCGTGATGGTGTTTGTGTTTGGAGTGAATGATTCGGGCACGGCGCGTTGAGAAGTGGGACGCCAGGCGTTATCTTGCTAGCGTGGTAATGACTCAGGCTGACCCCTACTTTGACCAATCAGAGCTCTCCGCTTTCAACAGCCTCAAACCTACATTTAAGAACATCAATGGTGAAACTTCTACTAAGCTTTCACTGCGCTCCAGTTCATTAATACTTTGGAAAGATAGTTGCATCCAAAATCAGTGTAGGCATGTTGAGGCTTACTGGAGGGACGAACGCCTAGGCTCCCTCACTCACCGAGCTTGGACATGCTGGCGAGAAGATCCATCTCTCTATTCCTAGCCTCTCACATCTAGGCAGCAGTGCTTTTGTCACCCATGCTCAACGTCCCTTCTATATGATTGGGTAACCCTTCGGTAAGCTGACGACGAAAACTCTGCCATCGAGAAAGCAGGGGCTTTGTGTCCATCCCTTAATTCAGGTACGGTGCTAATTTCTGAGGTGCGACGAGCTGAAATTACCCATGAGCCTATAATGCACGTGTTTTGTTGAAACCCACGATTCCCAACGATTTCTGTAACTTAACAAAACTCGTTTGAACTGTCATCCGCTCAGCCAGACTGTTCAGCATCCACAGCACCATGTGCTAAGATCCTCTTCGCAACCATCGTATACGACTTGAAGGATCCAGATGGCATGTTCATAGACTTTTTTTTCCTCACCCGATAGCTTCAGCGAACAGCCCTATCGACACGACCTTTTACTTTGTCTGGATACAAGAGTCCTTTGCCTTGACTGCTCAAAACGCCGATCAATCCCAGGACCAGCCACAAATAGATGCAGTAACTATTTCCATTATACCTAACCACTAAGCTCAACAGCAAGGAAGATAATCTATCTCTCGGTCGATATGAACTAGTGTCTTTCTCTCGAATGGAGGAACAACGTTACAATTTACCCCCATTGTCGGGATTCCTACTCTCGGCCAATACAAACACACCCACGAGCGAGCCCTCTGCGACTTCAAAAGATACTCCTTTCAGTGAAGGTCATAGACCTTTCTAGCCCAATGCATGGCCTATTCGCTTAAATTCTCATAGGTACTTCCTCTTCACAGATTCCTGGCCGATCTGGGTCAGGTTTGGCCGAGCCGCAGTCGTTTCTATGTACTCCCACATTTCCCGGGAGCATAGATCCTTCTTTACATAGCTCCACAGAGAACAACCGACTACTCCAAGTCGATGCGCACCGTCGAGTAGTGGGAATGGCTGCCCCTCCAGCATCACTTCCCAATGTCTATCCTTCAAAACCACTTCCCGCAGCACACGCCAACTCACCGATGGTATCGGCGTGTCTTGCCGCTCAGGTACCGGTGAAGAAGCTATCCAACAAACGCCCTCGCCTACCTGAAGACCGTATAGTAGGCGGTAACGGGGCCGTTAATAATTATTCTTCGCCGCCCGCCTCGGCCAAAAGAAAGAATACACGAGTTTCCCAGGTATGAACCTCGTATGATCTGGAAGCACGCAAGTACTAATAGGAGATAGGCATGTGACAGTTGTCGGCGACTGAAGGTCAAGTGTGACGAGACAATACCATGTAAAAGTTGCAAAGAAAGAGGCGTGGAATGCATATACGGTGACCCAGCGCCGAAGGCGTATGTTCAAGAGAACCTCGTTGGGCTAAAATGATAACTAAATATTATAAACAGTAAAAACAAAGTTCAACCTTGTTGCTCAGCACGTATAGAGCGATTGGAAGAGAGATTGAACGTGTTGGAAGCGCGTCTTCTCAAGGACGTTGCCAGATCAGAGCCCAAGACGAAGCTTTCAGTGGAAGATACGGATGGTCGTGCACCAGTATGGCCTGTTGCCGCCAATCACCCTTGTGCTGACCCAAACTTCAGATCCACAGCTACACCAGTACTGGAGAGAAGACCGTCAAGTGCCCCATGGTGATTGCGGTAACGCTTTCGGCGGACAAGCAACATGAGGAGCAGCTTCACGGGTCCAATTTCAGTTAGTAGGAGTTTAGAAATACATGTTAAAAGGGCGAGGCTATCCTACAACCAGGGATGAATCACAGATCAAGCCTCAGGCCATCTTACAGCCCAGGGCGGACTCTATGATAAGATGACTTGAATGGGTCTGGTCAAAAACACTTTGCTGGGAAGTCCGGCGAAGCTCCTCGACCAGGGGTAGTCATTGTGGGAAAGAAGCTGGAGGGTATAAAGATAATACAGTGACGTCTAAGGTTGGCTTCTCGTCTAATGTCTACAATTCTGTTATTTTAGCAGTATAGAACGCGAAATCTATTGCACATATGCTTCAAACTGGTGCAGGGTGCCGACGTTGAGAGAACATAGCTAAGTCTATGAAGAGGTACGACGATTGTAAAACTGCAGACAATGCTGGCAAGGTATTTGTATCGAGGACCTATATCAAGAAAAGCCCGCACATTACTGCTCATACTCCCTGAAGGATGTAGTTAAGCCGATACTCAACATCGTCAAGATATGGTTCTAGTATAAGTGACAGACACACGGAGGCATTCATTATCATAGTATCTGTTCCGTAGAATATGCACCATTACGGGATTGTTGTAGAACGAAGGAATGGATACGTATATTGAAAGCCTCCTGAGAATCTGACTCTTGAATCTTGGCGTCTGGGCGTGTCAAACAATATCTTTCTACTTGTTTGATGGATGTCACGCATCCCTTTGGCTGCTGATCAATGTGCCATAGAGGTTATCAATAAGGCTCAAGCTTACTAATGCGCAAAAATAGAAGCACCTAACTCTAAGCCATCATCCGGAAACAAGAAAGCATATATAATAGAGTTGATTCACCTGGCTCAGTGCGGGTAACCCGACAAGTGAGTGAGTCGTGCGTGCGTCAAGAGCCCCACGGAAACAAAAACCCAAAATGTAGAGCCTCAAGAGAACCTGGGGTACTATGGATACGACTTCACGAACGAGATCCGCAGTAGAACAAACCTAACTCGACATCAGAGTAGAATAAGGGTTGAGGGCCATTCGACTCGTTGCTTTGTTATTTCCCTGTGCAAGCCCATTCTTTCCTTGACCGCTGTCGTCTACACAGAACAGCCTTTTCATGATAAAAATAGTATCACCGTAGAAAAGCCACAAGCGACAGCCTCATATCTAAGTGACATATCAACTTCTTGCCTCTGTTATAAGTGAACTTGAAGCGGCCAGGAGCGATTACCCATGTCTTTTCGCGTTTCTTGCCGCTTCAAGACCTTGTTCTGCAGATAACATTCCCAAACTGCCAGAGGAAAAGGTATTTTCAACCCTCCTTTTTAGTCTGGTTCGTTGTCAGTAGTCTCGGCCGAGTGTGGCTTGCATTATCACATGCTACGTTATTGCTTGTATCCGCGACGAGCAATTTTTCCATTAGGGAGGTAGAGTCTCACCGCTATATCTCACGTGGCTACGTGTATTACTATTGGCCAACATGTGCCGTAGCGTTTAGGGGACGTGCCTACCGGGCTTCGGAGCCGGCGACCATGTTTTTCAGCCGCAACATTGTCATCCTTGTACAGAGTTTGAACCATGTCATGTAAGCTACAGCTGTCAGTCTTGGGAACCAGAAGATCGCTGCTCCATTATGAAAAAGTACGAACCGATACCAGCGGAGAGGAGCTTCTCGATGTTTGATCCAGTCAGATTGATGGGGGTTAACATGACGAAAGACCCTCAATGCGGGGGCCACTGTAGAGATTTCCTTTTTATCTCGCTTCCAACAATCCGCTCCAGTGTGAGAAGCCGCCAGCCTTATCCGACGGCCAAACGTATCATACTAATCCCAGTGGCTAAACGCCGAGTGAGCGACATGACGGGGGCAGATGCATATTCTGTGCCGGGGTCTCTGACTGCTAAATACATCTGGTACCAATGGTGTCAGTTGAGTATAAGAACCCGAGACTCGACCTTCGCTGTCTTGGTGTAGGTGCTTGCTGCACAGAGAGCAATCAACATCGAAGAATCACAAACTTGCACAGTCCTTCTCTTCCTTCGTTGGTGGATTCTCACAAACGCAAAATGTCAAGCCGTGAATTGACCCCTGTATCGTCGGCAACGTCATCTCCATGCCTGTCTCCTATCTTTTCCTACAATATGGACGACGAATTAGTGGAACAGTCATCTGATGACACGGTGACTAGACCATCATGTCTCGAACATCTCGTCCTGATGACTTCAGTCCTTGAGCATGTTCGGAACACTCAACATCAGGGAGACTTGATGAGGGACGTGGTGCCTGAGAGTCATCCAATCTTGATTTGCCTTCAGCTACTCAAAACTGCCATGCACCGTCTCCGAAGACTTCAAGGGGCCCTTGGTTTCGAACCGGTGGAAATTCCCGAGAAGTACAGCACCCAGATAGTCTCCGGTACCAAGGAATACATCGCACCCCTAGAGCACAAAATTGCCGAAAGCTTTGAACTTGATATCTATATCATTTGCCCGCTACCCAAAGGGTTTGGCGATCGGTTTGGAAATAAAGGCCCCTTGATTTGTCGCATTATATTTGGCGAAGACAGACTGTTGGAGACGATGAGGAAGCTGCAAATACATTGCCAAAACCCTGAGCACGTGCAGTGGTTGCCGGCGACCCTTCGGTATGCTGCTGCCACCATGTATGTAAAGTTTTTCGACTGTTGCAATGAGGTGGTTAGTCCACGAAACTGGCGCTATCAGAACTAGTTGAACTCTTCTTACAATAAACTCCTAAAGGCTCCATTGTAATATAAGATTGAATGATCATCGCGGAAGCTTTTGGTAGATGGTTATATTGTGGTGAGACCCCCTTGTTGTTTGTACCTGCGTTAGCTGCCCCAAGTTTATTCCTACGGCTTGCAATTCGTCCCAGAGGTGCATGAGACGTTTGGTCGCGAGAGATTAGTGCCTCTGTCGGAGAGTAGTCTATAGATAATAGCCACAGAATTACGTCTAGGGAAAAAGAACCATCACGTAGTGGCTAACAGGTTTTTGACGACCAGAAAATGCTCATCTGCTGCCATTCGTTGGAAAGTAAGATCCTGAAGAGATTGCTACCCTGAACACTGCAGTGACGCATTGACTCAGTCGCCCTATGCGCCTAAACCAATCATCATTCGCAAGTTCACAGATTTGGTCAATCCTCAATGTGGCTGTGAGGGGGCGCAGTGGGTAAGGCAGACTTCTGTCGTTGTCAAGAAGTATTTAAATCACTGGCAGTTGTCCAAGACCTGAATTACATATTACTTCTTGCTGTATCATAAAACCTGAGAGCCAATATCGGAACATCCAGCAGTCGTGCAGTCTGCCCCCGAGTACGACCTCCGCACCTCCCCCGAACAGGCAAGTACAAAAGAACAGAGACTTGACATAGGCCTGTGTCCAACAGGAGGCCTACAACTTCTGACAGGGCGACCTGACAGGCGCACCGCAGAAGACACAGCAGAGGCTAGGCAATTGAACACCTGCTACCAGATACGGAGCCGTTTGCAAAGCAGTCGAAAAAGCATTTCTGTGTAAGGACGGCCGAGCCAAACATTGCGATGATCGTCGTGCTAATTCATTTGGTGTCACTCTATTTTCCGTTCTACCTTCCAGGAACATCCTTGGCGTTGCTGTTGGGAAGACTTTGGACCTCGTCTCCAGCCCTTCTATGATGCGTTATCTGCATTGCCACGCAGCAAGGCATCGTCAGCAACGTGTCCCACCAAGCTCCAACGCCCCGGCACTACCAATTTAGCCCCAGGCCCATAGTCACAGAGGATGGGTTGCAGTGGATGATGCAGTGCGAGCCCGCCTCATTAGAGAGACAGGGTTCGCGTAGATGGGACATTTTCCGGATCGTCCGCTCTGACAAGCGGCGCCAGCCATCCTTCCTTTACGACAGGGGCCAGCCACGCCGCTAACAGAATGTTAGATTTGATTCACCCCGCGCTCGCCAGGGGACCCCCGCCAACTTCGCAGCCGCCCCTGATTTTGTTTCACCGAGGAGTAAGACATGCAAGGACACAGCAAGTGAGACGAGACCAATTGGAGTAGCCAAGGGCCCGCTGATTCACGCCCTCAATCTGAGCTAGCCTTTGCTCGTTTCTTCTCTCTTTTGAGGCCCCCTAACCGAATGAAGGACATCAGCTAGCCTCAAACACCCTGGCCGCTCACTGCACCACGCTAAGAGGTACTCTAGACTGGCCGTGGGGCATCTACACAAGCCTGTACTCTGTACGATACTGGGGTCCCTCGCCTGCATGGACACATGAACGGGCGCTGAGGAAACGCGGAACACGCTTTTGTCCCACCGCTTTACTCTAAATCTTGATTGTTGGAAACTACGGGACAGTCCAGGCTGCGGCTGCAGATCTTTTGGTCCCATGCTATAGCCTTGTCTCTTTCCTTTTTGCTTGGAAGCCTGGATTCCTCAGGTCGCACCAGCGCTTTCCATTCCCAGCTTCGCACTGATTTCCGTCCCGCAGCCCAGCCCTCACCGTGAGCAGAGGTGTCTTGGACCTTACCATCATCTTTCTCTGTGGTCCTCTTTCATCACGCCAACGCACTTCGAAAAGCTGTGTTTTGACACCTTCATTTCAGCATGCCTCACGCTCAGCATGAAGAAGATGCCTCCGCATCGATCGGTGGTGCTCCCATACCGGTGACGCTTGTTACCGACTTTCTCGAGAAGCCTTTCCTCGACGATCGCGACTATCGAGTCATTCGTCTTGGCAATGACCTCGAGGCTCTCCTGGTGCATGACCCTGAGACCGATAAGGCCAGCGCTGCTCTGGATGTCAATGTGGGAAACTTCAGCGACGAGTCTGATATTCCCGGAATGGCCCATGCGGTTGAACATGTAAGTGGCCCAATTCGACATTTGTGATACAGACAGTGGACTAACATTTCTGCTTGTCCACAGCTTCTTTTCATGGGCACCAAGAAATTTCCAATTGAGAACGAATACGGTCAATACCTCTCTGCCAACGCAGGAAGCTCAAACGCTTACACTGGGCCAACATCGACGAACTTTTTTTTCGATATTTCTGCCAAGCCGGGCAATGACCAGGAACCTTCCGATACCAACCCATCTCCTCTGCGCGAGGCCCTGGATCGATTCGCTCAGTTCTTTAGTGAGCCGCTCTTTCTACGCGAAACCGTGGACCGAGAGCTGAAAGCCGTTGACTCGGAGAATAAAAAGAATCTTCAGAATGACACATGGAGGCTTAATCAGTTGGAGAAGACTCTATCCAATCCTAACCACCCGTTCTGTCACTTCTCAACCGGCAATTACGAGGTTCTCAAGACACTTCCGGAGGCACGTGGAATTAACGTGAGGGACAAATTTATCGACTTCCACGCTAGACACTACTCAGCAAATCGCATGAAGCTGGTTGTTCTGGGTAGAGAACCGCTTGACGTGCTTCAGAAATGGGTTGCCGAGTTGTTTTCTCCTGTTGTTAACAAAAAGCTTCCACCAAATAGGTGGACAGGCGAACTTCCTTTCAGGGAAACCGATCTCGCCATGCAGTGTTTCGCGAAGCCCGTCATGGACTCGAGAGAGCTTAACCTGTATTTTCCCTTCATCGATGAGGAGTTTATGTTTGCTACTCAACCTAGCCGGTATATCAGTCATCTCATCGGGCATGAAGGCCCTGGAAGTATCATGTCACATATCAAGTCCGAGGGTTGGGCATATGGAATTAGTGCCGGCGTCTTCCCTATTTGCCCAGGTACTCCTGGCATCTTCGATGTACAGGTTCGCTTGACGGAAGAAGGTCTTAAGAACTACCCTGAAATTGTCAAGATCTTTTTCCAGTACATTACTCTCCTGCGCGAGAGTCCACCCCAAGAGTGGATATTTCAAGAGCAGAAGGGAATGGCTGATGTCGATTTCAAGTTCAAGCAGAAGACGCCCGCCAGCCGCTTCACCAGCCGAATCAGCTCGGTCATGCAAAAGCCTCTTCCTCGGGAATGGTTACTCAGTGGACACAGCCGTCTCCGAGAATTTGCTCCTGATGAGATCGAAAAAGCCCTAGCCACGATTCGCCCAGATAACTTCCGCATGGTCATTGTATCGCGCAATTACCCTGGCAATTGGGACCAGAAGGAAAAGTGGTACGGAACTGAATATCGACACGAGAAGATCCCCGAAGATCTCATGGAGGAGTGCAAGAAAGCCTTTGCAGTCTCTCCTAAAGATCGACTGCCTGCCCTTCACCTGCCTCACAAAAATCAGTTTATCCCCAACAAGCTTGAGGTCGAGAAGAAGAATGTCGACAAGCCGGCACTGAACCCTCGGGTTCTTCGCAATGATAGCATTGCTAGGACATGGTGGAAGAAGGATGATACCTTCTGGGTTCCTCGCGCCAATGTTATTGTCAGCTTGAAGACACCACTCATATACGCTTCGGCAGAAAACAACGTCAAGGCTCGGCTGTACTCAGACCTCGTCCGTGATGCACTCGAGGAGTACTCGTATGACGCGGAGCTGGCTGGCTTGCAGTACAACGTCAGTCTCGATTCGCGCGGTCTGTTCTTGGACGTTAGCGGCTATAACGATAAGCTTCCCGTGCTCTTGGAACAAGTCGTCACCACAATGCGAGACCTGGATATCAAGGAAGATCGTTTTGAGATTGTTAGGGAGCGCTTGATCCGAGGATACAGCAACTGGCAGCTGCAATCATCTTATCACCAGGTTGGCGATTACACTAATTGGCTCAATGCCCCCGAACGGGACTTTATAGTGGAGGAGCTCGCAGCAGAGCTTCCAAGTGTCACATTGGAAGGTGTCAGGCTGTTCCAAAAGCAGATGCTTGGCCAGGTCTTCATCGAAGTGTACGTACATGGTAACATGTACAAGGAGGATGCTCTCAAAGCAACCGATATGGTCGAGTCCATCCTGAAACCACGGGTTTTGCCCAAGGCCCAATGGCCTATCCTGCGGTCACTCATTCTGACAAAAGGTTCCAACTACGTTTTCAGAAAGACTCTCAAGGACCCTGCCAACGTTAACCACTGCGTCGAGACTTGGTTTTATGTCGGTAGCAGAGAAGATCGCGACATTCGGACCAAGACTCTCCTTTTAGACCAGATGCTTCATGAGCCAGCCTTCGATCAGCTCCGGACTAAGGAGCAACTCGGCTACATAGTTTCCAGTGGACCTAGAGCTTTCTCGACGACTTATGGCTTCCGCTTCCTCATCCAGAGTGAAATGACACCAGAGTTCCTTGACTCGCGTATCGAAGCCTTCCTCATGAGATATGCAGACACTCTGGAGAAGATGAGTCAGAAAGAATTCGAAGGTCACAAGAAAAGTCTGGTCACCTCGCGTCTACGTAAGCTCATCACACTGAATCAGGAGTCTCAACTGCATTGGACCGAGATACACAGCGAAAAATATGATTTCGAGATTCGTAAGTCAAAACAATACCCAGTTCAATCTTGTAAATATAATATACTAATCATTGGTAGGCCAACACGATGCTGCCCGAATTCGACAGCTAACCAAGGCTGAAATTGTGGATTTCTTCAATCAGCATCTCAACCCTACTTCCAAGCAGAGGGTGCGGTTATCGATCCATCTTCAGGCTCGAGGCAAGGCTGAAGGGGTTGATAAGCGACAGGAAGAGGCCCAGAAGAGGGCCGACAAGGAGCCCTCTCCTGGAGATGCTGTAAACACGGCCAAGGAAATCACTGATGTCAGGCTGTACAAGGCCGGTCTTCCTGTCAGTTCAGGGGTCAGACCTGTCAAAGATGTAAGCGACTTTGAGCATTGGTATGTGCCGCTTAGGGCTTGCATTACGAACGCAAAGTATTGGCTCCGTGGCGCTTTTTCCCGGCTTAGGTTGAACCGATGGTGCGAAGGTCGTTCCTTTCTACGAGCAGGCTATGTCTCTTTAGAATGAACAATATATGACAACCATGGCATGACGTCTCCATACTAGTTTTTTAATAAGCAGCGCCACTGTTTGTAATCTCTCCCTAGGCATCACAATGCGAAAAGTCCCTATGAGCATAAGGAGGTGTCAGATAACGTTACCGTCCGGAGTACTTCCGGGCTGCCCACTTGAATGTCGATCGAGGTTCCCCAGATATGATGTTGTTTTAAATATATATTTGATATGTAATTCATTCGTTTCCTTCTACTTATCGGAATCGAAAGAGATGAGAAGGTGAAAGCATGCTCTTCAGAGAATAACATTCGAGCATGAAGGCGTAGAGGTGCTAGAGAAGCAAACTGAACGAGCGCACTCTGTGTTGCTGACCATGGAGTTTTTTTTATTTATTTTATTTCTTAAGCACATCACTTCTAAAGGAAGCGATAATGGACCTCTGCAGGCTTAGTGGGACGGAGTTTAAATACTTCAGTTAACATGACACGGGTGCACTAAAATGACAGGCGTATATCCGACACCAGCTCGAGTTCGAGCATTACTGCATGGCCTATCACTCGCCAGGGTCTTATAAAAGCTTCAAAGACTAATCACCCTCTAGTACGGTGTAGAAAGACGTGGGTAGGGCATCACGTTTCTCACCAATTGTAATCAGCTCATCTTTATCGACTGCTAATGTAACATGGAACTTGAACGATGACAAAGCGCGCGGAAATTGGTGAAATTTTCCGTCAAGGCCGAGCGACATGGCTTGTCGATGAGAGATCACGTCACGACACGTCGCGGATCTTTATTTTTCTTCATTTTACTACTTTTGAACCACAAAACCGTGACGGCGCGTTGGATTTCCGTTTCGTTTGTGTTAGGCCTTTCCCCACGCTTTCCATCAAACCATTATATTAGCCAAAATCGGAATCTATACGAGGTACCAGCCCGGAGGTCCCCCGTCGCGCTGACGCGGCGGTTATTGAGCTTAGAAACCGTGGAAGTTAATGACTGCGATTGGGCGGAAACATGGGACAAAGAATGGAACCAACAAACTTGATTGTCTGATACGATGTTGGTTGCACAGGGTTGTCCTCTTTAACAGCTGAAATCGACGCTGTACCAACCACAAGGGCCAATGAGAAGCACACTGTGAGTGGCGCGGGTTCATTGCAGGCTGTCTATCGCTGGGGTAGATGGGAACGTGTACTCCCTAAAGACAATACCGGAATGTGGAGTACCTGGCTGCGAAATAAGCTTAACAGCTATGGAGTACTGCTACACGACGCAATCGCTAATCATTTAGCATTCGTTCCTTACCCATGGTGTCTCGGTGGAATGATGGCTTGGGCTCCGATGAGCTAATGACCTCTAGTGAGTCACCTCCCAGTCTCCCACAAAAGTGCGTGATCATCAGGATCCTCAGAAGAAGGCCGCCTTCTGACTACCAGTACAGGGTGCATAACCATTTAGATCGCCACTCTTCAGCAAGCCAGTTGTCCGTTCACCAGTTGGCTATGTGGCGAGGAAACAATAAAGTGGTGACTGTCATGATCACGGGTACTTATTCTCTGGCCATCCATTGTGAGGCGGCGTTGAAGGCGAGTTCTGTCCCAACTTCAATCGCAAAACGACACTGGCATTGATAATCAACGATACCATCCATGTAGTAGTGGTGCCGCTTATCTTTACGTATGTGATGACGCCGGTTCTAGTCGTGAGCATGATACACACAGCCATTGCTTCTTCCTGTATTACATTATTCATGTCTTCTGGTTCACCATCTAACTAACCCTACAGTAACCCTTCACCATTTTAACCGCACTGCCGGCCACCTTCTATGAGCCTAACTACATGGAAACTTGGATCTTTCCTAACTTCACCGACAGAAGCCAAGTATAAATTAAACACAGCAGAGAAAACAACAACCTCAACGGGAATCTAGACGTCGACGGTAAATACGTTCAGTGCCCATGGGGATTCCCACTTATACTTGTAATTCTCGTTCCAAGTCTTGATAGTAAGAGACATTGACGAAAGATAGAGACTTGAATGTTGCCATGTATCAGGCTTTTCTAGGTCGCTATCTCGCGCGCCATAATGAAAGCATTTAGGTTTATCTGTGGCCAGTGTTCCTCAGTGTCATTGACTATGTGCTTTGGTTTGAAGTAAGAAATATAGATAAGAACCGGGCTAGTCTTAGCGAACAGCTGTGAAGGGCGCGGCAGGTCGATCCCAAGCCGCTTGTAGTGGTGGCATAATGAAAGGCAATAGCTAGTCTGAAGTAAATCTTTTTGAGAGTAGCACAAGTAACACCAAGCGGGTTTACTAATGGCCGCCAAAGTCATTGTTTAGCAGTGACCAGCTTTGAGGCGTCATCCGAGGATGAGTCATGTCACCTGAGAAGTCGCCTAGAGCTGACTCCATGGAGATCCCCATGGCCATTGACATGTCGGCCACCAACAGAGGGTTGTCTTGCGGTGTTTGGAGATAATGACCAACATGAGTCGGGTGAAAGCCTCCCAATACCACGCCACAGTCGGCCATGTTGCGGGTCTGAGGCCCGCCTTGATTCAGGTCAAAGATTTGATCTGGTGGCATACCCCATGGCGGCTGTCGGTGGGTCTGGGAATGAATTATTATCTGATGTGTCTGCAGGTCTTGTTCTGCTCGAAATTGGTTGTGCAAGGATAAAGCAGGTGGTTCGTCAAATGACATCGGCGCCGTACCAGGACAAGAAGTCGTTTGGTCACGTAACGAATGCTTGCCGTCAGCCACTCCATTTTCACTTGCAAATGAGCTTGAAGAACGTTGAGCTAAGTTCTCCAGAGCTTGGAGCCAACTAGAAGTAAGTGGCCAGACCTCTCTGTGTTCCGCTAGAAGAACCTGGCTCCGTCTAAACATAAAATACCCCTCATTCTGAGTATTGGCATCTAGTTTAACAGAGCAATCAATACTCAACGTGTAGCCAGTGGGAACAGCAGCAGAACTGACCTTTAGAATAGCGCCAGATGTATATAGAAGAATGACCACATATGTAGACACAAAAAGCAGCCATTAGCCCACCAAGACGTTCTTTTGTATGAACTAGGTCGTAAAGACGACAAACATTGTTTAAAAGATCGCCTTCTATTCCTTTGAAGAATTCTGGCTTCTGGAGATATAGCGCTGAATTCGGAACACTATAGAAAATGAGCTTGTATCGGGGGTATTGGTGGTCTAAGCATACTGCTTTAGGTACAGACAACGAAGAACGATGTTGCAAAGGCGCGGGATCATCGTCACCTCGAGGTATGCCTGAAACGTTAGTCTTAAGTCATATTACAACAGGGGACGTACCAGATCCTGGGCCTTGGTTTTGTGTTCTCTGAGCCTGGCTTCGCTCCACTTATGGGCCGGAGGCAAACTCATTTCCCAATGATCAAGCTTTTTCAGGACTTTGGCAAACTCGCTCTCTGGGTCCCACGGATAAGAATTAGAAAGGTGGTTGACTTCGTGCCGTTTGACAATGCCCCAGAAGCCATACGCTTGAATCAACGACTCAAAAAGGGACCGATTCTCGTTGACCAAATCTGGGTTCTTGATAGCGGGTCGAGTTCCTTCAAAAGAGGCCCGTGAAGGAGGCTCTCGCCCATTCGCAAAGTCATCTTCATCACAAGGAAGAAGAGTGGTAATATCCGAAGCAACAAGGGAAACAGGCGAGGAAGGGCTTGATTGTAACTGATACTGGTTATGTAACATCCACTGGGGCGTCCTTTAGCCAATCTGGGTCCTAACATTTCTTAGGCACAATGACGTACCAGAGTCCTGCGCGCGGATTCGCGAAGAATGATGGTATCGGGCGTAGGGTTCGAAGTTTCATAAGCATAAGTTTGTTCCAAATGCAGCTTGATTGCAGACGCAATTTGAAGAGCGAGGCACATACTCATCTGTCAAGTCAGTAATGAGGCGGGTTTCCAGGTCTTCCACACGTACATGGCTGTCATCTCTGAGCCCATTCCCTTCTTGTGCGATGCTAAGAAGTAAAAAAGCCTGGCAGTTCTCTAGTGTATTTTTTGTCGGATATATCTCGCCGAGTGCAAGATTTGTCGCCCGCTCTATGAAGAACTCGGATGCTTTTATGCCGGATCCATACCGCGCCGAAAGGGGACGGCTCAAACGAGCTGAGATGCTGAGAATGCTGACGACAAGAAAAGCGCTCACTGATGAGTGGTCATTGAGTAGACGCTGGCGGAACTGCTCCTTGGGAATGAAACCCAGTTGAAAGGAATGTCTCGTAAACTGGTTCACGCCATCAATGATTTCTGGCAGTGGTGGGAGTTGTTCCCATCCATTGCCAGGTGTATCTGAACCTCTGGCAGTTGCATTCAGAATTTCTTGTCCTGTCTTGCCTAGGCCCGGTTGAGTTATCTTTTTATCTTTTTTGCGACTCCGTGGATGCCGGTGGCTGCGATCATTATCCGGTACACCTCGCGGCAGAAACTCACTATCATACAGAACTTCAGATGAGGTTTCAGAGACTGATAAAAGGAGCTTACCATCGGCCTGCCTCGCCTGCATCCAAACAGGGCCTACAAGGGCCCTGCCCACCATCTTGCACACATTTGATCCTCATACGCCGGCATCTATGACATGGCATCAGTAAATAAGAACATCGCATATTAGATGGTTTCACCTACCGCCGGCAGGCCTTGCTAGCTCGCCGTTTAACTACAGCCGTAGTCTCCATCTTCCCCCGAAACCTGAGGTAGTCGCCAAACAGAAACCAAGTATGGCAGCTACAACAACTCCAGCAGTCAGTAATGTGTGCGTCTAAAATTGAGGTACTGGTGCTGTAGAAAGAGCTGCAGAAAGATGTTCACCGGCAGCCGAGCGACTAAATGGACCACGTAAGGTATGCTGTAGATGCTAGAGCGACACCGTTGCGTGCCGGGCCGTGTTCCGTATCCCAATGGGTCCAGCCTGACCCTTATGTTGCAAGTGCTGGATAAGTTCTAGTGTCGAATAGCTTGCTGTAGATTTGATACGGACTCACGGACAGAGAGAACGGGAACGGGAGAGGGAGCTCAGCTGAAGGGTGACAACTAAGGTAACCTTGGATCCGTGGCAAAGGCGCAACAGAACATAGGACGAGGATATGATCTCATGAAGCCGAGTAGATAGTCGCAATGACAACGCCGCCCCAGCTGTAACTGAGAGCAGAATAGTCTGATAGGGCTGAGGTTAGACGACGCGAATATGGCTTGTGAGCCTAGAACGGAAGCCGCTCACTCGATAGCCCCCAAATACAGATCCTGAGGATGAAAGTGAACAACAATACGACAGAGAGTTAGCCGAAGTCAAAAGTATAGAAAATGAGGTAATGTGAGCAGGCGGATACGAGGCTCTATGATCAGGATTGGTGCAGCACAAGACAACTCGAGTTGAGGCGCGTTCCCGGGAGGGTTTGTGACTGCTAAGTACTTACCAGTATCTTAACCTACGATAGCCAAGAAAGACGCCAGGTCATCGAGCTGAAAATCTTTAATACAAAGGGAGGGACAGAAAAGAAAAAAAAGCCAACAACACCCGCCTGATTTCTTTATGAAATCGATGCTTGATGTTATCTCTGGAGGCTCACCTTGGTGAGACGGGTTTTCTGTGCCAAAAGCAAACACGGAGGGGAGAGTTTTGGAGACCTTGTCCCAAGACTCTTAAGTCATCCAGGAGCAGCGAATGGAGATTCCTCGGTTGCAGCCCGTTTTGATTGGGTACCTTGAACGCCTCGGGAGGAAACTATCACGTGCAGTGTCAGCCTTTTCCTGCAAAGATCAATCTGGCTTTGTCCTACCAGGGGGCTGGCAGGGCGAAGGAATGGCCGTAAGTACTTGCTCAGATACCCTTGTTGGCTGTCAAGTGTGTCTTTCTTGCTTATGCTAACACAAAGCAGGTGCCTGTTGATTCAAGAACGAGGCAACAAAGCCCGATCTCCTAGAGAGAAAGCCGCTTCCAATATTACCGTAAATGACTCCTAAACTATTGAAGCTTTTGAAGGATCACATAGAACGAAACGAAATAATATGATTACTTGCATCCGCAGCGCATCTACCGGCCGGCCAAGAACTCGCTCTACGAAATCTTTCAGCAACACGCCGGCACATCGCTATTTGTGCAACCCATTTGTTGGGCAGATTTGCACGCTCAACTACTTGGCGCGACATGGAAAGAGCTACCGCCATGCGATGCACCGGAGCGGCCAGCGGCTCCAGGCACGGCACAGGACATTTGAGTCCATCGAATACCATCATCAGCCTTGGTAACGCGCTCACGCAGACTCTCTTGCCCATCCCATTGCATCCTATTCTATCCTCAAATGCTATCCAGTCGGTTCTCAACACACGATGGCCCACGTGTGTGAGGCGCGTGATGTGAGCCATCAGCTGTGGGGACTATCAACTCAAAATAACACTATTATCAAAGTCAATCCGGGCAATATACCAGCTACCCAACACAATTACCCAAGATAAGCTTTACGAGCCTATCTGATGATGATCACGTCTGACGCATAAAGAGAACTCTAAATACATTCCCTAAGGGATAAAATAGGGTTAAATCAAGGTTGGGGAATATTGAGTCACAAGGTGGCGAAAGATCGATCATAACAAAGTAATTCTAACACAATGACGCTATGGCCTACACCTTTCAACAAGCCTCAGTACCGGCCCAAACTCCATCTATACTTTGGCGGTCGCGTTTATTAAATGCTATATGCGCGGAGCTTATCTACCCATCTGAGGACACAAAGTCGTCAAAATCCTCATTCGAATCAGTTTCAACAGGAACCGCTGAATTCTTCAACATCTGAACACAGTCCTCTCCAAACTGCAGTCCCGCCAACCTACCTGTGATCTGCTATATTGGCAAGACTCAAATGGCTTCAGTCCGAAACAACCTTTTTCGCGTCGCTTCTGGACCTGGATGAACATGGAATGAACCCGTGTTTCGCCTCCAGCAACTGCAAGCTCGCATCCTCGCACCTTCAAATTCCGATCACGATACTCATTTTGTGGGCGTCTTTCCAGGCATGGCGCAGAAGCACTTCTACCCTGCCCTACCTGCCAGTGACAAATATGGCTCGGCATTTCACCAGGACAAGGCATTTCACCAAGCCCCAACTTCCACGATATCAAGTTAAAAATTCTCACATACGACACTGATGCATCCGAGTTTATTGTTTACACTGGCCATATTACGAAGGAGTTCTTGGAGAAGTTTCACGATCCCTTCAAGGCTCCACTTGGCGATGATGACGCTGTTGTTTCTGGGCTCAAGATCGAATACACAAGAGTCTCTATCTGGCCAATTCTCGGACTCAGAGAGAGACTGGGCAAAGCTCTAGGCCAAGAAATTGTCGGAATGTTTAACCCGGATGAGATCGAGACATGGGAGAAAGACCCCGAGAAACCAACTGCGGAGAAGCGCAAGCGAGATGACCTCACCAAGGTCGTCATTAGTTGCTCCAAGGAAGAGACCGAAGAAGAGCCAGCAATCGTTTCAAAGAAACGGCGTCTAAACGAGGGTACACCTGTAGATCTGGTGATGTGAGATCAAGCTACATGCCATGTATGATATGAAACGGAGATGGGATGGATAGACCTACGGTTTGATTTTGAGTGCAACAGGACTTGTTTGGTATACAAAGTGCATTTGGCTGGCTGAAGTGTCTTTGGATTATCACGAAGGCTCACTCTGGCTCTGCATCGCAGGCATGCATGACAAGGATAACGGCGTTGATTGATCAGGGAGTTAGGTTATGCACCACAGTGTTTTGCTTTTCAGAAATAAGGTTAGTAAGGTAGTCAACATATGTAAATGCCTCTCTGGTAGGAGCAGAGATTCTGAGCAAGAGCCAACAAGAGTGCCAAAGAAAGGCCGAGGGGAGTGGATACGATACCTAGTCGAAGCAGTTGACGAAACTGAAAGAATTCGACCCCAAAAGATGACATTGCCAGCATGGCTCCGTTTGACAAGGTACGAACAATTAGTAACTACACAGTTACGCTTATTATGGCACTGTGACCATCACTTGAATCACATGATAATCACGAGCTCGTCACATAATTTTGAATGGGTATGAATGCCACTATTCTTATGTTGGACGGAAGCGGTGCTTTTAAGTCCGCCTTAACTGCCCAAAAGGCACCGTGGCTTCCTACATCATCTGGTCCCGTACATCACAAGTCATGACGGTGTTCCGTTTCTTGTTGAACCCTTGGGCGCTATGAATTGATCCTTTTAAACTTCATCTTCAGCAGCGAAGACATGTCATTCCCCAAGACAAGTTTTAAGATTCAGCAATATCAATGCAGTCCAGGGTGACCCCTTTCACATGAAAGAGGTTGTAACCACCTTACTCCAAGAATCCTGCCACGTCTGCGGTCCTGTGCCGCGTACCGAGTGAAGTAATGACCAAAATACATTGCGGAGGACCCAGAAGCCATGGAAAAGTGGGAAGAACACTTATAAGCACAGCGATTGATGAGGATGACCAATATCATGCCGATGAGGACTGCCCCGAGGTGGAAGGACGCAACGTGAATGTATGTTGATGACCCTCCAGTGTTTCAATCAATGGTCATGCTGGACTCGATGCACTTGCTATTCGATCCAGAGGGAATGCTCATATCGGCACCAATATTCACTACCTATCTAATCACGACCTGTATTTCTCAAGGTTGTGTTGGAAGGGGAAACATCATCCGCTGAGCTAGACTTCATAATGCATCAGGGGCCCATTCCCCTGAGACCCTCTAACTGTGGCTATGAATTTGATCTTACTATATGGTGATCGCTCGTTGATTAATTGTGGCTGGATTTGCTTGATTATGAGTTTCTTATAATACGCTGTGATCACCCACGTGAGGACGACAAGCTGCGAGGAGATATCAAAATATAGTTAACTCACTCAGCCTCCACTAAAGAGAAAAGGAATAAGAAAATAAGAGTATATAGGTCCAACAGGCAAGCATCAACATAGATAACTTCTGCCTGAGGACCTTCATATACAACAACATAGCCCTTCACCTCCAAATAGAGAGCGGGCAAATTGCAAAGTAGCAATGATTTGCTCAAGAGATTCAAATAGAGGTTTCCCACCCGAGTAAAGCTGCTAACAAAAGAACCTTCTATCACCTAACAGTTGAGTGTCGACCAGCATCACCAGCCGAGTCTCAAAGGGCTGTTAGAGACAGGCACCCCATATTTCGACCAGAATGGCTGTAATAGCAAATGTCAGTCATCAGCCTGAGATCACCACTATCAGTATGGTTGGTGTGATTCGCCAAACGGATCCCAGACATCCCAAATAGGAAATTTCTCTTGAAAGCGGATATGTTCACAAGGTGCAGGGAGGAACGACGCGACCGGGGAGAGTCTCGGCTTGGCCACCACAGCCTTACCTTGAAAAGCTTCAACTAAGAAAGGGTCGGCAGCAAAGATTCCGTGGAGTGTCCATGCGCGCAAGGTTGGAAGTGGCATATACATAGCCCTTGCCAGTGAGTGATATTACTGTAGTACGTCATTGTCAACAGACGGAGAATATGTAGCTACAGAGAAACGCTAGGTCCTAAGATCAAGTCCGCCCATGAGAAATGGCTTTAAGCAGTGGGTATATTGGATAGCCGAAGGGACTTTTGCGGAGGATCAGCGGGCAGTTAGCCCTATCGTAGGGCACCTGGGACAGTTTGAACAACGGCTAAAGCCTCATGCCCCTATAGTTCCCACAGATTGGCTAGTGCACAGAATGGTAACGCGTTGCTGGCAGCAAGAATGTGTTTCGTGAGCTTTCAAAGGCAGACCCTATTACTGACCCTTTGACTTCTCTTATCTGTCGGTTTCTTGATAAAATAAGATTGGCTGTTCAATAGTGAATCTCTTATCTCAATTCACATTAATAAGCACATAACTCCGCCAACATCACAATTGACGATGGGGATGATTCCCAGCACGAAGATTGTTACTCTGACCTTCCAGAGCTCGTTGTATGTGCAAGGGTGTGCTTATCTATACGTATCTGCTTGCCGTCGACTAACATAGATGGACAGTAGTAGCTGTGTTGATGATGAAGTTGTTGATGTAGTCGTGACAGGCAGACTGCGAATAGCCTCGACCGGATGCGTGAGCCTGCATCTTGACGAGTGTTTCTGATGATGTTGAGTTGGAGAGCTACGATGGGGGACTGGGGCAGCCATTTTATCCCTTAGGGAATGTATTTAGAGTTCTCTTTATGCGTCAGACGTGATCATCATCAGATAGGCTTGTAAAAGCTTATCTTGGGCAATTGTGCTAGGTAGCTGGTATACTGCCTGAACTGACTTTCTAAGAATGTTATTTTGAGTTGATAGTCCCCACAGCTGATGGCTCACATCACGCGCCTCACACACGATGGACTGTAGTATTTCACTACAAGTTCGCAAAAACATCATGACTAATCAATCAGTCTATCGGTGCCAATATGTTAGGAGTGGGGAAGGCCAGCCATACTTTGATAATAAGGCGTCAGTTTCCTGTTGATGTGATTCCCTAAAGATACGCCAAACTACTACCGCGATGGCGGCGTATGTCAACTTCATCTTCCAGTAAGTATATGAGGATATAGACGTGTGGGAAAGGCTGGCACTCACGCCGCACAAGACGTAAAGGAGACCCCCAGCGCAGAATGGCGTTTTTCCGTCTATGCTCCATTGGTAAATTGGGTAGATAAGCGGAATACCGATCAATAACCCGGCGCTTTCGAATAGTGCAACAGACATTAGGCCAGGTCCTACCGCAGAGCTCGAGAGACGGTTGGCTACGAAGCAAAGCAGACTGAGGTTTGATGATACACCAAACGTAGTGATAATAAGGCCTTCATTGTTGTTAATAACATTATTCAAGAAGTCTAGAAAACACGAACCAATAGTAATGGCAAGGGATGAGTGTGATAGGCCGACAACAATTGCACCCAATGCCATCAAGATCACACTGCATTTGCCAATACTCAAATTGATACTGTTAGAGAATCGCCTTGTATAGCCTTTCATGAGGATAAGACAGGGTAAGAGGACACCGAAGATGAACATGCTTATCTCGCTTATAATAAGAGAGTAAAATACGTACCTCTGTAGGACTCAAACCGCATCTTTGCTGTGAGTACGTTGCAGAGAGGGGCCGTGATGCTTGAGGAATAGCGATAAAGAAAGATATCCGAAGGGTGAACACTAGAACTTTATGTCTCCCGGCGCCTTAAGGCCCAGGCATATCGTCAGAAGCTCCACGAGAGATGCGACTCCACCATCTGGATGGCTGCTACCTTCATGGGAATGCCGCCTCCTGGATAACAAGGTATCGGCGACAGAACCAGACTCATCTTGGCCCAGCTCATGTGAAGCATTGTCTGTGCCGTCGAGGAACATAGCGATGACACCTGCAGTAAGACCCAGAAGTGCAATCCAGTGAGAACTGCGTAGTGAGAATCTAGTGGCTAGAATGGGACCGAGAACTTGGGCCAGGACAGTAATGAAGCCTGCCATATAACAGTAGATTGTTCTAGGAAATGGTTAGTATTTTTTGACTGCGCTATAGAGAACGAGAAGAGGCGATACCGAGCGCAGCAAGTGTTCCGACTATGGATCACTGTGAGAGTGAGGAACTTTGAAGCGTGAGAACCTCCGCCTAAGAAGCTCGATAGTGGGCCAAGCAAAGCATTCAAGTGCGTCCAAGTAGGCAGAAGCCATGCTGTGCTTGTCAGAAATGAGAGTAGGAAGAACAGCACGGCAACGGGCTTACAGCTCGCATATGTGGCAATAGTTACAAGAAGAATGCTTCCCACATTCACTCTGATGACCTTATCGTACGACAGTTTGCCTAGAGAGGAGCGGAGTATGTAGGCGCTTGATAAATCTAGCCCTTTACTTAGAACTGCCGGCTAAGGCTAGGGGAAGAATGTGAAGTTGCTCAGGGTATGGAGGGCTAAACACACTGGATACTTGTGTCACGATCACTCTTGCGGTACCGGCATCCCAAAATCCAGGTCGCCAGTGCGGATTACGTGCTGATACCATCATGTCGTTGATCAATTCGACCAAACTTAGTAGGAACAACAGCGTGAAAGCCAGTAAGGCAGCTCGGATACTGGATGGCGCCATATCGATGATTATAGCAGGTGACTGAGAAAGGGAAGGAATTATGTTGTCTTTTTACTCTTCGCAGGTTGGTCCCAATACCTTAGCGGGCAAAGCTCAAACGTGGGTGTCCAGGGCGAGCTTTATCATTGCGGGGGTGAAGGCTCATTCGCTCTCCGCCAATGCAGAGGATCCTTTCGCAGCCAATACCAGAGCATAGGCCAACATTGATCTTTTAGCGACGAATCGTGTACAGGTATCCAGGCAGCTAGTCCACGCTGCCTACGTCAGCGGCGGTCTTCTCTCATCAGCCTTATCATCTCCAAGGCTGGTCATTCAGCAATAGTGGTTGTAAAGTTTTGGCCCCCAAAACAGACTCTTGGGTTTCATCGGTGGTCAGTGTCACATCATATCAGAGCTACAGAATAAATCTGAAACCTTGATATGTATAAGTTCTCATAGTTGTTGAATTTGGCGTAGGGATAAATGAAGCATTGTCCTCAGTGCGACTGCTGTGGAGGGACTCTTAGTGGCCATACTGATTTGTGTGAGCTATACCATCCAACGTTGATCTCCATCAACGTATCATGCTTGTTGCCATCTCTGGATTGCACTGACCAGACAAACCCTGGCCAGTTGCGGGGCTACCAACCGCCAGCAGCACAAACTCATGCTAGCGTTTATTAGCGCTGTCTCGGGCTATTTTTAAACTCGACGGAAGATGAACAAACCTACCTTAGTAGGTAGTCAGACTGCTGAAGTGGGCCCTACTTGAGGGGAAGGGACCGCGCAACCACGAAAGTAATAAGCATCTGTCTTCCCCTATGTAATAGCTTTCTGCTGATTGCGTCTGTCTTTCCGTCCACTTTAAAGGCGATTGTTGCAATGAAAAATACTGACGCCAAAAACATGCCTACTAGCAAGGTATCAAAGGCGAAAAAAGGGAAGCCAGTCCATGTTTGTAGCGAATGCCAAAAGGTAAATTCATCTGATCGAACTACGGCAGGCAATTGATCAGAAACACAAATAGGTATACACTCGAGCTGAACATCTGAGGTATAACTTGTAGAGATATACTAGAGATGAAGAGCTTACCAGCGGACAGGCGGCATCAGAGTTCGCACCAAGAGCCTCAGTTCGAATGCCCAGTATGTCAAAGGCGTTTTCATCGCAAGGACCTACTAGAAAGACACTACAAGCGGTCAGTCACGCCAACTCCATAGTATGGCAATTCTAACAGTAGGTTCATGTCAGACATGAAGAAGGCTGAGATGTGCCGAATATACAGGGAGCCTACTTGTAACTGCCAGGTGGTGGTTGAGAATCATGTACCAGTATAGCTAAGAAGCTTAGCAACTCCAATCTAAAGCCGCAAACCAGGCCACCAAATCGGCCGAGATAAGTAAGACAACAAAAACCTCTGCCTCAATCTAAGCTCGTTGATAGAAGACTCTACCGCGTCTTACCGGCCCTAAAATCATAGCAGAGAGGGGTTTGAAAGCACACTGGGCTCGTACCTGGATTCATGCGCTAGGACGGCAGGGATCTGAGCTAATAACGTAGGCGGGCACAAAAAGTGAGCGCACGCCCCCAGGAGCCATCCCTTACGTCACGAGGAGGCAGCCTTGTCTATCCAATCAGATAGCTATAATTATCGTTATCCCATTTAACAGGCCTCTTACCTGTAGATCTAAGTATCTCAGATAATGCCGCGACTCTCACGCCTGTGCCTCCTTGAGGCTGGTATGTGGCGTATTGATCGACGGCCGATCAAAAGTGGGTTAAGACCCATGGAAAGGATCTTCATGGTAAAGTCGCATTGCTCGGGAAGTCAGTGCAAGAGTAGGCCTGTTCCCCTGAATACACGTTTCAGCCGCCAGATTATGTGGTCGATCGTGTGAGACTATGTAACCTCAGCAAACTCGGGGGGTAAAACCTGATAGGTCCTGGGGCCAATGTCTGTAGGCGAGGGTAGATTCAGTAACTAATGGGGAGAGTTACCCTACAGGGATCACACAGTACGTACGGCAGGATCAACCGCTGCGCAGTCCGAGTGCTCCGTATTAAGGCGGTGGTGGGGGTGGGCCTACCGATCAGACCCCCCTGACCAATCAGTATCCTGATCGCATCGTAGCCCCGCCTACAGAGTACAAATATCGAACCACAGCCCCTTCGCGTCGCGTCTCTTGTCAATAACTTTTTCTCGTGCCCGCCTACACGCTTCTCTCATCGACGCTTTCAACCAGCTATTACGCCATTTCTTCCGTCGCCGAAATGGTGTCACAATATTTCAAGACGTTAAGGGTGCTGTACAAGCTATATAAAACCAAGGGGAAGGCAATATACGCGCTGCTAGACCCTTCCAGAAAGCTCGCAAACCTCAAGGTCGAGGATGCGGTGGTTATCGCACAAGGCCTTGTCGACACGTTGCTTAAAGAACAACGAGACCATCTTGCTCCTCTGATCGAAGAAGCCATACAACTGCGCAAGCAATGCTTGCCGTACTTCATGGGGCGGTCTAAAAGGGGCCATGAGACGTATATCCGGTTTCTCGAGAAGGTTCAGCAGCGCTTGGGAATACCATATAGGAACGACGGAAAGGAGACTGATATTGACATCGAGGAGCATAAGCCAGTGGTCAACCTTGGGGAAGAACTGCAGGGAACAGACCAGGAGCAGTCAGAGGAAGTAGAACGGATGAGCGACGATGAGGCAGGCCATCCCGATAGCATGACGCTCGACCAGATTGACTTCCTCTCGGTCCTAGAGGTCCTGATGGCCCTGGTGCAAAAGGCGGCCGCATTCTGGAAGCAGGCGGCGGCAAGCTGTACGTGTACCTGGTCCTTTGTCAAATGATTAATTGATTGGGCATTTGCACTAACGATTCCGGTCATCTGCTGCTGAGAATATAGTGTCCACCATCTTCCTTTGCGAAGCCGATCAATTCATCAGCCTAACGAGCCTTTTGGACGAGGAGGACCAGGAGAACAAGGGAACCCAGAAGGGGCCCAGGCCCTGGGTAACCGCCGATTCTGATGGCAAAAAGATGTCCTACCCGATGCTTGCGAAGGACTACGTCGACGCGCTAGACCAGGCGAAAGACGCGGGAGAGGCATGGTGCAACCTGGCAGCACTCCCGCCGAAATACATTTACGACATGAGCTTCATGTTTGTTCTCGCCGGCCCAGGAGCCACTAACAAGTTGCTAATCCTTCCTATAGACGGCTGTCGATGGAGGTAGTGCCCGACCTCATCGGGTCTGTTCACATGCCCTACGTCTTCGCCATGCTATTTCGCGGCCAGAGTGCGTTTAAGCTCCGCTACAAGGGAAGCCTCGACCTGGTGTCGTTGGCCGACCTGCCACTTACAACCATCATCGGCTTATACTTCTGTTCCCTGGTATTTACAGAGGATGTCCTGCTACACTCCAGGCTTTTCTGCGACGCGAAGACCACGGTGTGTGCTGATTTGGGCGAATGCCTCGACATACTGCCGCGGATGATCAGAGACAAGGGCGTTACCGATAAGCAGGCAAATGCCTTCCGCGCTACGGTGGCCTCGATGAAGCTTTGGGCCGATGCCTGTCTCGAACCGATAAGCCTAGGCGAAATTCACGTTTTTGCCCGGATACACTGGACCGAGTGGCACGGGAGGTTAATTGCATCCAACAGCAACCTGCTGCAGACGTTCTTATACTTGTGTGAAAAGCGGCGACTAGAGACGGCTGTGGACAAAGGTGCGACAGGCCCAAGCGGCGTTGGTGACGATGATGATGACGGCGAGACCTTGCTCGGAGCCTTACTCGAGGACTCGCGCGTCACGCCGTTCCTCCTACAGGACGGGCGGCCCCAAACGGTTCAGAAATGCATCATGGCGCTGCAAAGCTGGTGCCACATCCCGACAAAGGACGGGGTAACGCTTTCAGCCATGCCGGGGCCGATTTCCAGAACGAAGGAGGAGGCAGAGCAGACGGTAGTAAGAAGCTGCCAACAGCGGACCAAGATCGACCCCCTGAGTCGAGAGATTCTTGAAAGTCGACACGAGGGCCTTCACATCGATATGCGTGCCCGCCTCCGCGAATGGGGGGACGGGGCAGACGACGACTCCGCACTTGTGCAAGCAACACATCGCAAGGGCTGCAACACAGGGTTTAGAGGCGGCGATGGAGTTGAAACGATTGAAGGGAATGGCTACCTTGACAACAAGGCAGCTAGTGCCGGTGGTGGACTACGACTCTAACGTATGAATGCATAGATGCAAAACAGTGGCATCGTACGCCGTCCAGCGAGGACAGAGAATAGGAGCACAGGCGATCATAGGGACCTCCAGACGCGTGTCGACAGGAGTAGCTGAGGCTGAGGCCCACATAGCGACCATCTACGAGCGATTCTGGAGACGAGCAAGCAAACTTCCAGTAGACATTCATTCACTCCCACAGACTAACCCAGCTAGAAACCTCTTACAAGGGATTAAAGCTTCCGGCGATTCACATCCCTGCTCAGGCGTGTCCCAGATGCATGCAGAGAGCTGCCAAGAGACACCATGGAGGTTATACAACCTTTCGTCCTCGCCCCGTGGGAAGAGCGCGTGCGGGCCGCGTTTGGTGGGCAAGAATGGAATGAGGAAGACAAGATGTCAGCCCGGGAAGCGACATAGCCGTACGTCACACAACGAAGGGGAACAGGAAGAGCAAAGACGACAATTCTTGGTCGAATAAGAGCAGATCTGCGACAGGAGAGAAAGCTACTTTAGTTGTCTCCCGCCTTGGACCTTCGCTGCTCCCGAGATTCATCTGGTTACGTTCGTGCAGGAGGTTTTCGAGCATATGCTTCTGGGTCGTAGGGCCGCCATGGTGGAACATTGCGAACGAACCGGTCATTTCCGCCGGGACGTGCGCCTCGCTTTACATGAATGGATGACTACCGATCCCGTCCTGGGTGGGCTCCCTTTCACAATGAAGGGCCTGAAATCCAAGCAACATGATCAAGATACCAGCGACAACTCAGAAATCTCCAACCTGCACGTCTACAACCATCTAGGTCCTTCCCCTTTGGCTAGGTAAAGCCGAGCCGTCCTTGTTCGAGTTGTGCTACTAGACGCAAGTTGCTTTCACCCACTAGCGGTCTATGCTGCCACGACTTATCCATTCTCTTTCAAGCTACTGCCATCTAGCACAGTTCTTCTTTGGAGAATATGCTTGCCAATACGGCTTTCTCGAGGACCTACGAACACGATTCTTCGACTTGCAGGTAAGTACGGATGGACTCATCAATTAATAGGGCGTTACTCAGTAGACACTCAAGTATCATCCTGCAGCTCCTATTCGATAGGGGAGGTTCGCGCATTGCGTCACGATTCCTTCCCGACCCGTGGGATCGCACGACTCTGCTTGCTCAACCAACCATTTCATGGCCTTGATGATAGCACCTTCATCCTCGGCATCCTTTAGGTCATGGGGCTGTTCTCTCCCATTGGCATAGCCAAACGTTAGCTCGGTCCAGGCACGACAGAGATCAGTTTGCATATTTGAGAAGGATTTCCACGGGTCGTAATACCAACTTCCGTTGACTTCACTTTCTGGGAGCTTCTCAGTCCTCGCTGGGAGCTTCGGCTGTTTTTCCACACAAAGAACCTTGAACTTTGTTCCAATCACAACGAGTATGGCAATACGTTGTTCATCCCTAAACCCCACGGTCAAGCGGTTAGCCTCCAAGTTTCATAAAAAGTCCATGCGTCTTTGGAGAAGACATGCACACTCACGTTTTCTCGTTTTTGGTCCAGCACAAGTAGGCATTACGCAGATACTCCTTCTTGGCCTGCCTTCTCGCTTCCAACTCTGCTCGCTCCCATCCCTCGGCCGTATCTTCGGCGGCTGGCTGGAAATGGGCTATGAAGTACACCAGTTCATTTCGAGAGGCTACTATGGGATGCGCGCCGATTGAGATCTCCAGTATGTGATACGGATACGTGATATCTACGTTCTCAGCATAGGACTGATTGTCCTTGGAGCCTCCTATACCATAGGGGATGTAGAGTAAATGGGCATGCAACATGGCAACAGCCTTTGCATGTAAGGTGACGCCATACTTGTCGTATTTGACAAGAGATGTCTGGAGGCTTTCTCTGATGCGAGATTCCTTCGACTTTCTTGACTTGAGATTGTCTCTGAGCATTTCCCTCAGTCGTCCACAGTGGTGGGTGTTCCAGAGTTGCGTTTTGGCTCGTTTCTTCTCGTTTTCTTCCGCTGGCGGGGAACCTCTACAAACCTCCCACGGTACCAGCACGGAGAGCATGCTTGGTGGCCGCTCTTTATTAATTGGTAGGATGATCGGAATATGTTGGACTGTATCAATCTTTTTGCGTTTTGATTCTGGGAGTCACTTTGGCCCTCTTCAAGATCCCATTCGCTCAGGAGACCCTCTCTTTCGATATCGTCTTTGTCAGGTAATGGCAACGAAGAGAGGGCACCGTTATCCTGACTTACGACCCTAAGCTTTCGGCTTATCCCAAACCCTGTGAGGTCGTTGGACCGGTCTTTGTGAAGAAAGAAGCATGCGAGCTTGGCAAAATTGCAATGACGTTTGAACGAGAACATTCTGAATTCCGGTTCACCGTTGTCATCAGCTGGACTCGCGAGACGTGATGTCCACAGCGTATGGCATTGTGAAGGAGCGATGGTCTTGGGCGTTACTTCGACCAGGATGAAATCCCAGATCGAGAATACGATCATTCGGAACTCAGGTTTGACTTCTCGACCCTTGGCTACGGCCTCTTTGACGATCTTATCGACATCTGATCCCGTTAAATTTTGGATAATTTCGTGGCAGTCAAATAAAAAACGACAGATCCCATCCAGTACGATGTCGTAGAGGGAGCACTTCCAGGGGTTTTCTACCATCGTGATAGCCACTGAGGAGAGTCGGTACAAGTTCCCGTGGCTGTTGGCTGCCATCGCCTTCCAGTATGCCGTACGCGATCCTCGTGAGCTTATCCATGCGATGACTGCAGCGCGTTGATTTGAAGCTTCTTCGTCCATCTCGATTGAAACTGCTTGGCCTTTGTTGATACGAAAACCACTTTATCAACATCAACCCCGCTTCTTCCTTTCCCTCGTGAACTGCTCCCCGAAATTCTCTCTGTCTTTGTTTGCCCCGACCGCAACAACAGCCTCTTCCCATCACATCCATCTTCGCAGTTCGGCGCATTCTTCCTCTGCTGCTGGTGTCGCTGGCGACGACCGATTAGTCCATAGCATAATCCATCAGCCGTGATCAAGCTTCTTCATTTACCTCGATACAGGCTTTGCCAATTGCTTCCTCTGCAAGCGTGGCTCTTTATCGGTCTTAACTGTAACGCAACCAGCATCGCGTCACTCCCTTTGATCAGAAAGAACTGCTCGCAAGACAATGCAGACAAGAGACGTCACTAACAGGCGCAACATCCAGTGGGTATTGGCTACGCCCTCGACGTCGCCAGCATTGAGCAGATCGAACATACCAACAAAGGAGTTGTACATAGCATTGTCCCTTGTAGCGTTCGGAGAGAATTCTCGCTAGATCAGCGACCATTCCCAAGGAATTGGCAATCCTAAAGCGTTTGTGGCATTGTGTAGACCTTTGGTCATGTTCGTGATCCGAGAAGCGAGGTCTCTGGCCAAAGGTGACGCCCGAGTCGACAATTTCGTTGTTCAACCGCTGGCGGACTCCGACTCTTGTACAACACCATGCCCACGTCAGGAACCAGCCGAGTCCTGATATGTATGCGTCGAAGACAAGAAGTGCGAGGAAATCCTGATGGTTCTGAGCACAGACTAGTACAACAGCCGTTACAGTCTGCGGCTGGATCGCACTATCCATTGATGTCTTCGGCTAGAAGATGAGCTGGATGCCGCTGACGACTCTGGCCTCGTTGCAAAAGGTGCCCACCCTCTTCACAAGCGACATTTCGAGTCTTCTCCTCCATCGGGTAGAGGGTGGTTTGGATCTGCTTCAATACACCAGCGTATTGCTTCTCTCGGTCTGGATATTTGTGGTTGGCCTGTTGAGGGAGGAGCTCGACGCATCAGCAATTTGTTGTTGGTTGTTGGTTCAACCTCCTGTAGAGAGACACCTCGACGATGGCAGCGACAGAAGATGGGAGTTGGTGAGGGACTGTACGGCAAAGGACTGGAGGTCGGAACAATTTGAACGGTAACAGAGCTCCATGGCCGAGTCGAAGGGCGTATCGTGGAGTGTTCGACAGAGAGACTGGGTCCCTCGCGCAATTCTGGTACCACTGTTAACTCACCAATTCAACATTCATTGCATGCTTTCGGGAACAACTCACCTATGATGGCGCCAGGCCGGCAACTCCGTCAAGTACCTGAGATCGACGACAACATCATCTTGCTATCGATTGAGATGTCGAGAGTTGGCTGGGAATCGAAGAGAAGGTCAAGGTGGGCGGCAGCGGCGGCGGAGCAGGAGGACGATACTTTGTGCAGCAGTACAGTCGAGCGGACAGCAAGGCGGCTTGTATGGGAGGGAGTGCTGAGAGGTCGTGTTGGGCATTCGATGAGGATCGGCGCCGTGAAACTGTGGATATGAGGAACGTAGGGTGGAGACGGAGCTTCACGACTTGCTGAGAAACCGCTAGCGCTCAGCTCAACTGTGTGATGACCCTTCTCGATACCGGTTGGCTGCCCTGGCCGAGGAGACAGTTACCGCCACGAGGCCTTCGTTGTGGCCACTGACTCACAGCCTGCCCCGCTGTCTGCATGGCCAGTGCCAGATCGTTGGTGGTCTCCAACATCTCTTCCCTCTCGTTGCGATGGCTATTTGGGAGGCGTGGTCTCGACGTGGAAAGAAAACGGCTTGTCTTGCCTCCTTAAAGCTACGTGTGCGTATCACCACGCCCACAAGAAGGGCTCGTCTCAGGAAGGAGGAAAGTCGCTGGGGTTTCGCTACGCGGTCTTATAGGAGGGAGTTCGTCTGATGATGGTGCGATCGGTAACAGGAAACGCGCGCCCCAGCACTAGGAATAAACCCGACTGACGACAGTGGACGAATACATTGTGGCTTTCTCTCGCCTTTCCACCGAAACAGATCCAATGCTAGCTTCGAGGGGCTCAGATCCGCGTGACAAGTGGTGTCCTGAAAAGCTGACACCGTGGCCTCACTTTTCGTGACTAGCAGACGGCCACCTTCAGTAAGCTCTGCGAATCTTTTCCTTCCAAACACCCCGCTTTCGAGAATCGAAATCTCCTAGTCAGCTTTCGGAAGAAATGTGCTCAACACCTAATAGATAGCAAACGAGAACACGCTCAAACGACCCCCTCCGAAGGCCTCAGCGACGTCGCCGAGGAAATGTTTACAGGGAGACCCCAGCGACACCAGGACGGACGCCTGACCATCGACGAGATCTCGACCTGCTGCGACCGGATAGGATTCAGGACTTGAATCGGCATTGCGTTGAATATCGGAAAATAAGCGAGCGATAGGCATCATTGGAATACTCGCCTGTCGCAAAACTATGCACGCACCATCTACAGGAATGTTGACCGGTCGCTAGCATTGCCCCGTAGAAGGACACGCCAAATTACCAAGAGCCAGATTGACGAGCGGCCGCCGAGGAGGGACGACAGGTTGAGGCATCGACAATGGACAACGGCCCAGCGCCTAGTCCACCAGACACATCCACACCAGTTGGGCGGAGCGGCGCGAAGGACTAGGGTCAATGGGCGTCAGGCCCGAAGACCAAGGTGCAAGTTCTGTTGGTGATATTGTAGGCAGAAATGTGTTCCCGGGACGGTCAAGGGTAGTCTTCTCGGTTTAGAACGCCCGACCATGACATCTCACGCGAAAAGCTGTGATCTCGCCCGCGCACGTCATCCTCTCATTGACGAGAAGTGGCTTCGACCTTCTCGATGTAGTTATCCCAACTTGGTCGTTGGGGCGTTCAGGCCGCTGCTTAACAAGGCTGGGCCTACTCTCTCAGTTGTGGTATCAATGTTTGGTTCAACCTGTCCAATATCACCATGCCTTGTCAAGCAACCGACACCGATAGAAAAAGTGTTGAGAAGACGGCGTGATTTCGACATTACCTTTAGTGGTCTGAGATTCTATTGCCAAAGCCAGCGTACAATTACGCAGTAGATGGCTACAAGTCTCAAGCCAGTACTCGATCTGGCATGCGATGGTCATGCACCATTTACCATGACCTGTCTGGAACTGAACTCAGATTGTGTCTTGCTGTTCACCATGACTTGAGCTATATCGAGACCATAGGTGACCTGATCAGACTGACGTCACACGATTCTCGACATCTACGCCTCAAGCCGATGCCAGAACCGCGACCTTGACCGTTCCTCCAATCCCCACGGACACGCTCTACTGCACGATTGACGTGTCGCGAATAGAAGGCGACGAGGCCAGGCCCTCGGCCGGGACGATCCGAGCGACAGTGGAGAACGAAGCCCGCGCCGAACTGGACAATCCGGCATTGCGATGTGAAGCCGTAACGAAGGATCCAAAGAACCCCCACCGCATCAGGATTAGCTGCAGGGACGAAAGCGAACATGAGGTTGTGAAACGGATTGCAGGGACAAAACTGGCTCGAGCCTCGCGTCCTACGAGATGATCTCTACCCGATCAAGGTGGATAATGTCAGTCGCACTGCGGTGCTGAACGAGATGAACGAAATTCGGATAGAAGCCGCCGAGACTCTTGGCCGAGAGAACGACACCGAGGTAGCAAGTTGCATGGCTCAGCAGGCGAGACGTCCCCAAGGCATACGGCTCGATGGTCGTATACCTCAAGAAGCGTTCGGAAGCTAGGCGATTCGTCCTTGAAGGGTTTTTCGTAGCTGGAGGGGAGTCTGGCACCACAAGAGTGTTTGAACGCCGTGAACGCCCAAAATAATGTTACAACTACCAACAGACCACGAACCACAAAGCTTACCAGCGCAACAGAGCACAAGTTTGTGGCAGGTGCGCACGGGAAGGTCATCAACACAGAGAATGCACAGGAACGATCCCGAAATGCATCCTCTGCGGTGGTCCTTACGATTCATACAGCAGAAACTGTCAGAAATTCTATCCGTCACAGCATGAATAACGTATTCCGATTTTGTCAACTGAAAGTCAGAAAGCAAGGACCGGTACAGGAGAGTCTGATTAACGACAAAGGTATCCAGGACGCAACAGTGTTGGCCATTCCAGAACCCCAAGCACGACAGATGCGAGGAAAGTTACTGACGAGGCGGATGGGGAATCATGGATGGGTCAGGACGTGCCGGCGGCTGAGAGAGAAGGTAGCTGGGTCATTCGGAGTATGCTCTGGGTGACCAAAGAGCTGGAAGCGGAACGGGTAGAGACGATATCCGACATCTCAGTTCCGGCAAACGAAACAGGAAGAAGGGCTCCTGTTCAAGACTGCACCTTGGAAGGAGATCAATAACAGGATAGCGAACACACTAAAACATGAACCGGTGGGAAACATAATGCAGCAGAGGAGGGACAGGCTGATGCTGGCGGTCTCAGAAGCCGTCCAGACCTCAACACCAATAGTCAAACCTTCCCCGTACGCAAAACGCTGGTGGGCCGAGGAATAAAGCGCGAGCCGTTAGACGCGCCGGGCTCACTTCCTCAGACCTCGGGGGCTCAGTAACCGCCGCGGCAAAGCAGCACCACGACGCCATCCGACAATACAAGATGAACCATAGCAAAGAGTTCCTAGCAGACAACGACAACATCTGGAGAGCATTCAAGCAACCTTCCGAGTAAGCTCTTCTCCAGCTTGAGGTCGTCAAGCATCTACTATCATGCGTCCATGGTTACCTGTGCAAGTAGGGAATTCCAGCAAAGGGGTCCACTAACAATCGGCTCTGACGCTCTACTCGATAGGATGCCAATCTGGGCTCCAGACTTTTGGGCCGATCCCTACTACTTATGACTACGAAGAGCGAATCGCCAGTAGACCACTCCAGCTATTTCCAATGCAAGCCGCCAGCCTAAGCTCGGGTCTAAAAGGCTCTGACAACGGCCCTTTTCGGACGGGTTTGCATCCTCCTCCAGAGCAGACTTCAAGTTCTCTGCAGTTCTGATTTGTCCCTCACTATGTATGGGGTTCAGTCTATGACATGCGATTTGACAGCGGCAGTGAGAATGAAAACCTCCAGTTTGAGACCATTCTTCAATCAGAAATGGAGCATGTCAGCTCTTGCTTGTTGCAATCACCATCGCCGGCCCTTGACTGTTATTTGTATAGCTACAGGAAATTATCATAGCTCTGGATGAAGTAGGCTGCATCTAGTAAAGAAACAGAGTCCTTTCCTCTGTCGGTTCGTGTCAGCCTATCAGTCTCACCCCTGACACGCTTCAGCTACCTTGTTAAAATTAACCGACCCCACTTTCTGATTATGCACCAGATCTGCCACCACCTGAATCTTATTGATCATGTGACTTCGCTGCTGTTTCGCGTTTAGCAACACCCCTCTCGTAACCCGCGACACGCAAGGGTCAAAGCGACAAACTTCAAAAAGACTGTGCTCCCCACTTCACCATTGAGTGCTATCACCAACTCTTCCCAATACCTCCTTGGCATCTAAATCTTCCGTCACCGGTGCGGATGTTCACACTTTTCCGATCGTTTGATATATTTTTATTCTGTATTCCTTATCAAGAAACTATTTGTCGTCCCCAAGGGCTTCTACCAAAGATCCTCAAATCCTAGGTTATTCTGATAAGACTACACTTTTCTCCAAACCAAACTTTATTACGAAACTCAGTGACTTGGTGGACATGCCTGCTTTACAGGCCTCTACATCTTCGACTTCAACGTCGTGTAACGGTAACGGCACTTCGGAGGCGCCCATTGTAGCCCCGCGAAAACGACATCCGCAGCGCATCTACCGGCCCGCCAAGAACTCGCTCTACGATATCTTTCAGCAACACGCCGGCACATCGCTATTTGTGCAACCCATTTGTTGGACAGATTTGCACGCTCAACTTCTCGACGCGAAATGGGAGGAACTGCTGCCATGCGATACACCTCAGCCGCCAGGAGCCCCAGGCACGGCACCATCGCAAGGACATTTGAGTCCATCGAATACCATCATCAGACTTGGCAACGCGCTCACGCAGATTCTGCTGCCCGATCCATTGCATCCCTCAAATGCTGTCAAGTCGGTCCTCAAGACGTTGTGGCCTACACCTTTCAACAAGCCGCAGTACCTGCCTGAACTCCATCTATATTTTGGCGGTCGCGTTTATCATCGTGCTGTATACGCACAGCTTATGTGGAATTACCCTTCTGAGAAGGCAAAATCTTCAGACTCTTCATTCAACATCTCAAAGCAATCGTCTCCCGAATACAGTCCCGCCAACCTACCTATGATCTGTTATATTGGCAAGACTCAATTGGCTTCAGTCCGAAACAATCTTTTTCGCGTCGCTTCATGGAACGAACCCGTGCTTCGTCTCCAGCAACTGCAAGCTCGTATCCTCGTACCTTCAAAGTCTGATCACGATGCTCATTTTGTGGGCGTCTTTCTAGGGATGGCGCAGAAGCACTTCTACCCTCCCCCATCTGCCGGTGGCAACTATGGCTCGCGCATTTCACCAGGACAAGGCATTCCACCAAGCCCCAACTTCCACGATATTAAGTTAAAAGTTCTCACCCACGACACTGATACATCCGAGTTTATTGTCTACACTAGCCACATCACAAAGGAGTTCTTGGAAAAGTTCCACGATCCCTTCAAGGCTCCAGCTCGTGATGGCGCCACTATGGTTTCTGGTCTCAAGATTGAGTACACAAGAGTTCCAATTTGGCCTATTCTCGGTCTTAGAGAGAGACTGGGTAAAGCTTTAGGCCAAGAGATTGTGGGAGCCTTCAACCCTGATGAGGTCGAAAGGTGGGAGGAAGATCCTGAGAAACCAGATAGCAAGAAGCGCCCGCGAGAAAATGTCCCAGAAGATAATTACAGCGACGTCTGCGGAGATACAGAGGTAGATACAGAGGTAGATACAGAGGAAGATACAGAGGAAGATACTGGGGAAAAGCCAGCATTTGTATCAAAGAAACCCCGTCTAGTCCAAGGTACACCGCCCTCCACGTAGCAATAGGACGCATTCGACCAACAAATTACATCGGCTGGGCCGGCTTTAGAATTTCATGGAGATGCTCCTTGTGTTGCATACAAGTATGTCATTGGCAATGGCGCAAGGTCATCAGGGAGTTAGTTTATGTACCGCTGCATTTTACTTTTGGGATACCAAGTTGGCGAGAGGTTTAGCATATATAAATCTCCCTTTCTTAATAGGGGCAGACACTCTGAGCAAGAGCCAAAGAGAGTGGTAAAGCAGGAGCTAGATGAGTGGATGCGACAACTAGTTAAATAAACCGAAGGAATTCAACCACAAAACATTGTGTTCCCAGTATGGTTCAATTTGAAGATGTATAAGCAACTAGCAAGTGGACAGTTGCGCTGGTTATGACTAGGTGACCAAGACTTGAATAATCATAATCTCATGGCATGTATCAGTATGAGTCTGAATGCTACTAACTTTATGTTATACGGAAACTGTACTTTCGGATCCGCTGTGACTGTCCAGAAGTGATGGCCGCTGCCCACGATATGTTGTCTTGTACATCACAACTCACGACGTTATTCTCACTAAATGGCGTCGCCACATCCTTGGGTACTATAAATCGATCTTTCTGAGCTCCGTGCTCAGTAACAAAGATATTTCAATGGCTCATACAAGTTCGAATTCAGCAATATCAATGCAACTCAGGGCAACCCCAACATAGAGGAGGTTGTAACCACCTCATACCAAGAAATCTGCTCTGTCCGTGGTCTTATGGCACCCACTGAGTGAAGCAATAACAGTTGTAGTAAGGTTAGGGTTTTAAAAGAGGCTTCAGCCCCCAGGGCACAAAGGCAAAGGACACCAATAAACACATACGGGCAAAATACTCGTCGCCCTCACTATCGCCTAGGATGTTGCTTTTGGCTGAAAAGTTAGATGTTCTGATGACTGACTCCAAAGGTGTATAAATAAGTGGCTGCTGCTCTTCCGTGAGGATGACCAGGTCAAAGCACGCAAATCACACACAAGGTAAGATGCCCGATAGAAGCAAGTCTGTCAACTCAAGATAATACTCTCAGGATGACTTCCACTGCGACCGTACGACAGCTGATCGGTCAGCGGCCTCAATCGCCCCCTCACTTCTCAACATATCCTACACCATGCGACATCGCGAACTTGCCGTCAGAGCTGTGGCCAGATATCAGCAGCAAAGACAGCTACAAGAGACTCCGTAAGGATATCCGAGAAGGCAACATCGAAGATATCGTCCTCGCGAGGCTCGTCTACTTCGCATATGATGCCTGTGAAGCAATAACAAAATGGCAGTTCGGAGTACCCCAAAACCATAGAAAAAGGACAAGAAGGCTTACCAGCATAGCTTCTACCGTTCAACATGCAAGCTGACAGAGCCTGCCTAGAGCCAACAGTATAAGACATGATCGAGCAAATAAGTTCTACACACTGAAAATAACAGTAAGGAGGAACAGAACCAATGTTCCTCACAGGGCGAGACAGCGAAACTTTCTTGACGCCCTACGTTTTACTTTTGTCTATCTCGTTATCTCCCTGCAAGTAAATGAAACCATTCTTCCACTCCTATCGTTCCATGTAATTTACCTTCAGGCACGCAGGATGAAAACATTGATTCTCGAGCAGGTTATGCTATCGTGGTAGCTGTAGGCGCGCATCGCTGACGTCCATCTACACTTCCAAATCATCGTGCAATACAAAAATCGTATTGCCCATTTCCTCAAGCCCATCTGCCATGTCCATGATGGCCCTACTCCAAGCCTAGGTGTGTTGTCTGAGCTGGTCCGGTACGCCGCACACTTCTTTTACGGTCTTTGCGTTCTATCCCTGATTCCTATTGCAGTTGGTGTCACTCCTATCACTGATTCTGCTGGATCTCCTCCTTTGTCACATGCCTCCAACAGCGAGGTCACGGCAGCGTTCCTCAGACCTTCAAACAATAGCAGGTTTAGTGCACATGTTTCTGCTTGAGGACGCGGCCGTTTTCCATCCATTGATGAGATTTCATCAGATCTCAACTGAGATGCGACAAGATCAGCCGAGCTTTCTGCTGCCACTTACGACAACACTTTCACCGCTCACTATACAGAACGGCCAGGTAAAATTCAGCAGCAATGGAAAGCATTATATAATTAAACCAGATGCACCTAATGCTACTATGAGTTCGATCCGGCCATACTCGAACACCATCTAGCAATGGCAATATGATGATGGGGACGGCATTGCAGTTGACCTTTCCCTCACGCCGTCTTTATATCCAGGAACACGACCATCAAGTAGTCGTGTCTTTGGCAGACAGGTTTTCTATATACCACAATCAACATAGGGAACAGTTCCTCGACCGCAGCTAAGGGTGCTCTCACACCAGCTCAACCGATACAAAGATGTTACTGCGACTGTAGGTCAATACGTCGACTTCTCAACAGTTTTGTTTCCTTGACGGTAGGAAGATCCCTATTGAGAACGAACACGGCCGGTACTGTAGGGTTGACTGCCGCCTATAAGGTTAGCCTTTAGGCTGCGAGCACAGGTCATGAGTGAGAACACGATTTTTTTGTTCCAATACAAGCTCTTACCCACAAGCTTTCACAATGGCCAATAAACCTTGCTGCAAGCCCTAGGGTATTGCAAAGGGAAGAGACCCAAGAGGTATATAGAGGGGTTTGACCTCAAGTTTGTACCACTACACACACACCACTACAACACGACTCAACAACCAAAATGGCAACCGCAAACCGAACTGTTGTCTGCAAAGACCGTACGAACGCAGATGCTCAAGCTTACATCGACAACTTCCACATCCTCTTCAGTGCTCTCACTTATGCAGGCAAATGTCAGATCAGAAAGCAGACTAGGATTAAAGTTTAGAAGGCCAACCTTCGATCTCTCACAATAGCAGGCTCCGAATACAAAGCTGTTTCCGCCATAGTTTGCACCGAACTGGCCCTCTTCCGTTATAGGGTGTCCAAGGCAGCTATCGATGACCTAAGCGCTCGCCGCGTCATGGACTTTGCTCGCCACGAAGCTGACGCGCTGAGAGAGCTGGAGAAGGAGGAGGGTGAGGCAAATGAAGATATCGTGGCGTTGAAGGACAATGTCAGCTGGATGGTGGAGCTCGTGACTCTGTGGATTGATGCGGGAAACTAAGGAAGGCCGGCGGGCGACTGGAAGCTTCGATAGCTGAGAAAAGACAAGCTGGCCAAATTCACAAGATTGATACACGATGATACTAAACATGATGGAGCACGATCGGTACCATTCTGCCAATATAGGAAACCTAAATGCTTACATCGGGCCAATATAGGCAAACACCTTTCTGGACATCTCGACTGAGCCAGACAAGGGTAACTCTTCTTCCGATACCAAAGCACCTCTGCGTGAGGCTCTCGCGCGATTGGCCCAATGTTTATCAAGCCCTCTTTCCTCCTTAAAACTCTCAATCAAGAACTGAAGACTGTCCATTGAGCGAATAAGAACCTTGAAAATGGCACCTTGAGGCTGAATCGGCCTGCAGGGTCTCTGTCCATTCTGTCACTACTCTAGCTGCAACTTTTAGCTTCTCAAGACCCTCCCCGAGACACGTAGATTTAACATGGTGGACAGATTCATGGAGGTTCATGCCAAGCGATCTTCGACAGGCCACATGGAGTGATCCGTAAATGGGTTACTGAGCCTTTTCCTCCTATTGATAGCAAAAGGCTTCCACAGATCACATGGTCTGATGAGCTATCATCACTCCCCTGCTTGAAAAGACGCCTTAGGTGGAGCCCTCATTCGCAGGCGTCTTGAGTCCGAGGGTAATCGTTGCTCCTTGCTTCGCTTCTCTTGGTTAATAACTGGGACTGCAGCAGGAATGAACTGAACACGACGGCTACAGCTGGTAGGTCGTGTATGCAACCTGCGGTGGGTGTTGAGGTTGTCTTTGCGACTGAATTGGTCCTTCCCACAGAACTCACAAGCGAGATGATTAGGCCATGCCACGTGGGAACTGCGGTTTGTTAGTGACTACTTTCGAGCTTGCTAATTGGAAGTAAGATTTACGTTTGCTTATGGCGTTTGAGGTGCTCTCTTCGTTTATAAGATTTTTGACAACCAGAGTAGTCACAATTGTACTTGACTCCCGAAACCACGTTATCTGGCACAGAGTCAGGCTTGATAGATCGCTCTCGTGATGGTCGGCTCCGAGCTCCTTGTTCTTCTACGCTCTTTTGCTGAATATCCACCGTCATCTGCCTTTGTGCTTGCATCCAATCGGGTAATTCGGGGCTGTGTAGAGGAGAGCACAGAGACCAAGAATGTCGGTCCAGGTTAAAAGAGTCAAACTCACTGGAGCTTTGCTTGTTGGGAAATAATGAGATTGGATTGCCCTTCACACATGACCATAACGAGCCAGTATCGGATACCACCGGGCCAGGGAGGCTTTGGATTGGTGTCGTTGCGAAAGAGGTGGCTCTCATGGAAGCATCAGGTGAGTATCTATATATGTCAGAACAGTTCGATGATGTTAATGAATCCATTTGAGCGTGATGTGTCATTTACATATCATCCTGTGCTCGTTTTCAAAGCCAAGTTGCTCTCACTTCATCAGGGCCTCGGGAAAAGGGTCGGAAACTGACATCTGGTCTTCTTCAGCTTCGATAGGACCAAACTTGCCCATTTCTGGCGCTAGAGGGGTCAGCTCTGCCCGGTGAGAGACGAAATTACAAGGTTCATCGCAGTCCATAATACCGCATTGATGACGAGTTGATTGTTGAGATGGGGAAGCGAAAGGATCGAAAGCTGATGAGGTGGAGGAGAGGTTCGTGGTTTCAGACAGGCATGCCATGAGCTGGCCACACATGTTGAAGGTGTCGTCCATGTCGAACCATTCAGAATCGAACTGCATTTTGGTGAAGGGAAAGGAGTGTGAAGAAAGAACTAAGACTTTGGACTAGTTCAGGGGAAGCGGTGCAAGGGCGGTAATGTACAGCATCTAGAATGGACATACAATAGCAGTATAGAGCGAGAATGGCCTTCGTTGGATAGTGGCCTCCAAATAGCGTCTCAATCTTGCCTCCAGCTGTAGAGCTCGGTTTTTGGTCTATTTTGGGCTTAAGTACAAGTGATATGCACAGGACAAGCCTGGTGAGGAACTGTTGGCTGGCGATACGGCTAAAAGCATCACTGGCATCAGACTTTACAAAGCTTGTCGCACTACTAGTCCAGGAGCTAGGCTCGTCAAAAGCATCGACGAGTATGAAAATGAATTCAACGTGTGGCAGTGGGGTGCATGGAAGAAGGCTGAATGGGAGCTTTTGCTATAAGTGCTTTGAAGACCGTTGAGGAAACCTCAAATTATGGCCTTTGTAAGTTACCTAAGAAACAATGTCTACAAGATATCTATTCTATGCAAGAGCGAATGATCTGACTGGGATACTGGAAAGGCCCCCCCAAGATTTCGACTTGGGACGATTACACGAAGAAGCCGGTAGAACCTTGGAAGGTTTCATCTTCCTTAGGTATGATTTCAGGGGCTAGGAGTCTACATATGAGGTTGTCAATGGTATCCGTCAATGACTGGAAAGTTTCGTCCCTCGGGCAGACCAAAAGCGCCTTCATCAGTACTAAGGATCACTGGATTATCCTAAAGCGGGACTTCAACATCAGTTGCCAATTCTCAAAGTGTATCTGTAGCACATCACCAGTTTGCAAGCGAATCAAGTTGAACTCCCTTGACTCGTGGCCATATTGAATGAATACAGGCTATGAGTACGACCTGAGGCATCTCCTGTCGTCCTTGTTGGTTTAAAACCCACTCTTAAAGGGTATGGTCAAACATAAGACACTGATAGAGATACAATACCAAGAAAAAAACAGGAGGAAATTTTGTGTCCCTAGATGTACTCCACGTAGTCCTTAGGAGAAGCCTTGAGCTTCGTCCCCCACCTGCTACGAAAGACTTACATCAAGAGAAGCTCGACACTTTCCTCTCGTTCTATAAAAGTGGAAGATCACTATTGCTGCCAATTTCTGAACGCCCAGAGCCGGGCTCTACTCCGTTCATTGGGGTTCCACCAACAGTATCGCCAGTGCCTACCCGAATCCCTTGACTCCCGCTTGAATCCGTCAAAGGTTGCGGGCTTTCGAATATGCTGATTCCGAAATAGTTCGTGAACGTGCGAAGTTCCGTTAGTGAACCAAAGATAATGACGATGTTGCTTTCAACGAACAAGCAGAGCATAACTTTGGCCAGCACGAACGTTGTGTCAAGGTTCTTGAGTCCAATCACCAAGAACATCAAGCGGATCAGAATAACGGCCAGCGTGAGTAGCCCATTGCTGACAAAACCAACGGTAGTCACTATCGTCTTAACCCCGTGTAAATCGGGGAGGAATATGGCCAACATCGCAATCACGACTGTGAGGTCTACCACGGCCCAAATCCCCGCTTCTTCAATATAAACACGATAGATTGTAGGTCGGTGTAAGTGGCATGGAGTCTTGACCTCATCCCACTGACTGCCTGCAATTAGGAGAGCAAAATGTAGAATGAAGGGAACGATAACAAGAACCACGGAGCCCAGAATGGCATAGCGAGTATACGAAGACCAGCCAAGCCTGCGCACTACCCCGTAGTATATAGCACAGAGCGTCAGCTTTGAAAAGACGATGCCTAAGGTGATCAATAAGATGGCGGCAATATATCTGGAATCCCCAACCGCGTCGTCCAGGTCCCCCTTGGGTATACAGACGAAGATGATAATACCGGAAGCAGACGTGAGAATCCACGCAATAAGGATCATATCTTTCATCAGAATCAGCAGCGGTCTCTTATCATACACGCCCACGTAATGGGCTCACTTACAATGCTGTAAAAGCCACTTTCGGGTGATGCAAACTGCTGTGTAGAGACATTGTACTAGAAAGGGGACAGAAAGAGTAAATCCTATGATCAAAATGCTGTAGCTCACGATAGGAGTCACTGGATCCTCGTTCGCGCCCATAGAATTGGCATCATAGCAGCCCGACGGGGATATCCGTGCGTCAACCTGAGGAAACTTGATCATCTTCTTGATGTAGAATAAAAAATGCGTATAGCCAGCAAATGCGACGCCCTGGGTGTTAGGTTAGAGGGATGAGTCTTGCAAGTCACAATCTGGGATCTTGATTTCACAAAGGTCGTCTTGTATGTACTACTGGCCTTTATTAATTTAACTCACATCCCTGTCATTCTCTTCCGGCCTGAGGCTTCGAGGTAATCTCTCATTTGCGAGAATGTTGCCTTTTCTCTGCGCTATTCTGGGTGCGGAAGGGGGTCCACGAGCGGAGTTGCGATTGCAAAATTAAGTTTGCTAACCAGGATTATCCATGTCAAACGAGCGATGAGCAGGATCTTCAAAATCAATTAATTACCCGCCCTAACTTGCCGAAAAGGTACCCGAGAAGAAAGCCCTGTAAATTTTAGCCTCACCCAAATGTGGCGATACCGTTGAGAGTGAAGCATGATTTGATGGGGTAGAGATGATCTCTGGCGTAACAGCTGGCCTGGGGTCGGGGTGACAGTCAGCCGAGAATATTTCGTCCACCCTTGACTAGCCCTAAGAATTCCCCGTCCAGCATCTGTCGCAAAAATTGATCAATCAGGCCATTCTGCTTAATAGCCGGTGCTACCCTACACCTCGTTTTTTATCCCATGCGTATGATGTTCTTCTGGGACCCAGCCATCGACTCATCAAACATCGCAGACAATCTAACAAACATAATCTCCAAAAAGTCAAGGCCTATATCTGAGCTAGATACGGCTAAAAATGAGAGATTAAGGAAAACCCCTTTTTGTTGTAAAGGTCAATCATGTCTAAAAAAGAGCTGACAACTCAGACGATGTTCATCGACGACATGCCTCTGAGGCTTCACTAAAGAGCGAGGATATCGTTAACAATAAGAAAAAGATGGAAAAAATGAACAAATGAATCACTTTCAGCTAGCTAATAAGTACTAAAAGTGTTTCTCATCGGGTTCGCCGTTGTCGAGGATGGTATCTGAGCCATGTCCTATTTGTTACTGTCAAAAGACGAGGCCCTTCACTTCAAGCGGGGAGATGCTCAAGCAAGACTGCATTTTTCATGAATATCCCTCTGTTACATATCACCGAGGACTACATATTAGGTACATGATAGTGGTTCTATTCATTACCATCCTTGTGAAATACATGCAAACCTCATGAACCCCCAACTGCCGTTCTTTGAGTGATACACTATTGACTGCAACCTAAAAGCGGCCCAGGACATGGCACTGTCAGGATGAGCTCGAGACCCCGCTGAAGTAGTAATCGAGTGATTATTGTGTTCTGTAGGTCAAGGCTGCGGATGTGCGAGCAAAAGCGCGTTTGGAGCAGGATAAGGACATCTTTGCACAGGGGATTTGGGGCTCGATAGCTACGAGCGGCTCTCTGATGGTCTCGGGGTCAATCTGCGTAGGGCCATGTCCGATCATGTCCAATTGAAGCCCAAGTCCACCGTTTAATAATACTCCTTCCTCGTTGATGGAAAGCCGATTCTTGAGAAGACTATGCTATCGTGGTGCCCAAAGCAGGCATCGCCGACGGCAATCTGCACTTTCGAATCATCGTGTACCGCACCGATCGCATTGGCTGATTCCTCAGGCCCTCCTGCCAAATCCATGATGACTGTACCCCAGGAGCCGGTGTGAGTCCGAGCTTGTCCAGTATGTCGAGCACTTCTTGTACGGTCTTCTGGACCCTATCCCTGTTTCTTTGAAGCTTTTTGTCCACTCCGGGGAGTTGTAGGGATATGGGAACAGGCACCTTGACAGGTTTTGCTTTAACCGCTTGAATCGGCAGACAGCGGACTCGACGGTCAAGGTTGGGACTGTCTCTGCTTGTGTATGCGGCGGTGGTTTAGATGGCAGTCAGCATCGCTCCTTCTAGGAGCGATTGTATTCGTGGACCGCAGGCTTGATCATCTTCGCTCGTGTACATGGCGGCAGGTTAGGTGGCAGTCCAAACGGCGATAGGCATTGCCAGGTCTTGTCGGTGGCCTCAAGGCCTGCTTCGCGTCAATTTCGGAGTAGGAGGGTTCGTATGCGGTTTGGTATACGTGAGGGATTGGTCTCTGGAACTGCCAGCCGGGAAAGCGCAGCGCGACGCGTCGCCCATCACATCGGTGTTTGGCGTGCTGGTCGGCAGATAGGAGTCCCGGCGCAGAAGGGAATGGCTCTCATGTGTAAGGAGCGTCGTCGTCGAAGAAGGCGTTGTGGAATGTGCAGATCTCGGCAGATCAGAGAGGCTCGGCGAAATGGGTGGTGCTCTTTTGAAGAATGAGTTGGTCGCCTGAGATCGGTTTCGATGTGGAGGGAGTGCCGAGGCTGAAGGTGAACATTGGCAAGGTAATGGATGAGGTTTTGCAAAGTGGAAGATGCTCCTGTACAATGTTAGATGGCCACCCAATATCACCCTTTCCCTCCAAGCGACCATTCCTTGTCGCTAGACCACCTCATCCGAAGATCTCAGGCCTGACTGCAAGTGCAGGAGGAGCTTCAAGAGGGCAATTACAGTACTCTTTGGCAAGGGAAATAGATTCGTCCGACAACGATTTCGCTTCAGAGCATGTCTTTCTTGCTCAGACGTCTCATCTTCATCCACTCGTCAAGCTAGCGGTGGGGACCGGACTGGACTTCTGGCTTCGGCTTTGGCCAACCTCCACGCCATATGTTCCTCAATCACCATGATTTCCTGATCAAACTTGAGGACCCATTTGTCGGCGAGCTTGCACAAGGCCAGGGTGTCATGCTCTTATCATAGTGACTCTTCCGCCACAGGCGTCTTGGGGTATAGGTGACTGTGCGTAGTCGTTCAATTTTGGGTTCGACGGAATGGCTCGTTGCGATCATGTGTAGAGTGGCGCAAGGCTGCATCGTGGACTGGACTGATTGTCGATTCAGGATGACGTCGACCTTGATCTGGGACGGGAGTAGCAGGTCACCGGTCTTCCTGTCTGACTGTTGATGGACAGCGCCTAGCCTCCAATTACGCGTCGCTCATCTACAACAGAGAGCACGCGGAATCCTCAGCAGCGAGTCATGGCAGACAACTTGACTGGGTGCCCTTACGGGTCCGGTGCGAGGTGGGCGGCATTGCGATGCATAAGGAATGTGATGTTGTTACTGCTGCTGATTGCAGTCTTGGAACAACTTGACGGGAGTGCGAATGGTCGTCGGGCGTTATGGAGCTGTGTCATCAATACTAGAGAAGGTAAAAACACAGACTGGAGTGAAAATTGGTCGTAGTGTACTAGTGATTCATACCTCATTCTTGAGATCATTTCACAAGCACAGAGGGAGACAAGGTAGTTATCTCTTGCAAGCTCCCCATTATGAATCCTGTCTGCTTAATTTCGGCATTGGAATTTGCAGCAAAGGTTATGCTCGGCTAAGTATCGAGTGTCGAGACTAGAAGAAAGATGAATGATCGGAAGCGCTCGATACCTGCGGCTAATTTCTATGGCATGGGCCAGCTGGGAATGGAATCTGTGCTGTTGTACGAGAGTGTTGTAAGTGGAGTGGTCGGTCTCCTTAGGAGCTTCGTCTTGGCGCATAGGACCATCGTGATTTCGCAATCGCTTCGGTTGACGGCGGTGGCGATAGAGGCCGCCTGTCTCGACAGCCACAGCCATGGCACAGCCACTACTCAAAGCCACATTACCCCCAACCTCCCATCAAGTGAGGCCCGGCCACTTCTTGAGCAAGAATGGTCTTGTCAACAAGAGATTCATCGCTATAGCGACACGCGTCATAAAGAAAGTTTGATTTCCTAAATCGTTTTTTCCCAGCGCCCCGCCACCTACTACTGTTGTTTTAGACGCAGATAAAATGTCACATGAAGAACCAGCTCTATAGGGTACGTAGACAAGGGCGTTGAGGCGATGCTGATGCGGGGCGATCTGGGATCCTCTACGGAGTATAACAGGAGCGGCTCCTCCTTACAACCCCGCTTGGTGCGCCTTGACCTGGACGTGTTTTGCATCGGACGCGTAGCGCGATATATGGCCAAATTCTACGCACGTGTCGCCAGCTATCGCCTACCTGGTCAAGACAAACCACACGAAATAAATGTTTGACGCCTAAATCAATAAAGCCCCAATCCCGCTCGATCCGTATCATCACACCCAAGCACTACAACACCTGGGGGGTTCTGTATTTTTTCTGCTTCGTCTTTCCTCTAAATCTCGATTTGTGTCGCCTTCATTTGGCTGAGACCAATTGATCAGTCGAGTCTCGACCACAGCCAAGCTCAGTAATCTGACCGGCTCTTGAGAGTGTTCTTGCGTTTTAAGGTTGTCGAATCATCGTATTTCGCAGGATGTCCAAGCGGAAGAGGCAAGCAGAAGGCTCAGGGGACTTCATAAATCTACGATGTCAGCCCGGATTTTCGAATCATGGAAGCATCAGCGATGATAAACTGCCCTCGGATGAGTTCCGTAACCCAGAAAAATACGGAGAAGTTTCAAAAAATAAAGTCAGTGGCGGTCATAAAAAAGAACGAGAGATTCAAGCGACAGACGGAGAACAAGCACCTCAAATGTGGCCGACAAAGTATGAACCAAAGAACAAAGACTGCCCGCATATCAATAGGAAAATGAAAATGACCATTAAAGCCTACAAGAAGGCAGATCGAAGACCTGAAGAGATGTGGGAACCAGACGGGTGTATGACCAAGGCAGTCGAAGGCTCTGGTGTGAAAAGACTTACGCAAAGAACATTCGATAAAGTCCAACATCCTGATGATGTTGCCGTGTGCCTCAACCAACTCCGGGAGGAAAAGCAGAAGCAAAATGCCAAGGGTGCTATTGAAAATAGCACATGCGATAAGGCAACAGATGCTCCTGTGACTGCTCACTACTCGTCTTACCAAAACCATACGGGTGAATCGGCTCCGAGCACTAGCCACAGGACGATGGACCACTGCAGCTCCGGCTCTCACAACACGGATCACGATATACCGCCTACTATTAATTATGTTGCTAGCGATGCGACGCCTCATGATTTTCCTGCAGAGCCTGTGAGCAATACTATATCTCGCTTGAAGGGTGATGAATGGCTTCAAAGTGTTGATATACAACGATGTACAAAAGTGTTTCGAAACATTCCTCACGGCTGGTATATTTTTGAACCTGGGTATCCTTTAAATGAGTCTGATAAGCGTAGGAAACCTCTCCATGCAATCGACCTTGTATTTTTTCTCAGCAAGTCTGATCACTGGTCGCTTTGTCACCTCAACATAGACACTGGCCACCTTCATCATTACAACTCTTTAAGTGGCATCGATATGTCAGTTAATAGTCTACGATCATGGGTATTAAAACAGCCGACAATTAGAACCACTACTGAGATCACTATTTGGGAGAAGGTATGCGCTTGTTTCACTTGAGTAAGTTTGTCTGACGCGCGACAGGAATGTCCCCAACAAGGTGATGGTTTCAATTGTGCAATTTTTGCACTGGCCGTTGCACAGTGCTTGGTCGAGAAGAAAAGTATTCCGCCGCAGATAAACACCGAAGAGCTCCGCACCTATTTTGCTGAACGTATTGAGTCCACTCAGCAATTGACACCACCGGATCTCGATTCCTCGCCTTCGCCGATCCGCCCTGTCATCCGCAGCACCAGTCTGCCCGCCAACTCCAGGTCTTCACAATCTATCTCGATCGAATCCCAACGCTTTTTTGAGAATCTGAGAAGGGAAGAGGAGAGGTTGGAGATAGGACGTGAGGTAACAGTGAAGAAGGAGGTTCAATTGCTGGGCATTGAGCAAGGGCTTCGCTCCCGTCGACAAGAGCTTAAGGAAAGGGAAGATATGGCGTCTAATCTACGAGGGCAAGTTAGCGACCCGGAAACCACAGAGACCGTTTTGACTGAAATTGAGGCTTGGATAAACGACTGTCCCGAGGGCGTTGGTATTATGAAAGAACGGATCAACGAGATGAAATCTGATGCCGCGTCAAGAAAGAAGTCAATGGGGGAAGAAAGTAAGTGTCTCCACGAAAAGCTGAGAACTGTTGAAGCGGAATGCGACGATATTCGCAAGGAAGTGAAGCAACTAGAGGACCAGATTGCTTCGCATGAAAAGGAATTAAAGGCTATGTTGGAAACCGAGCAACATTTGGCCCTTATCAAGCAGTCTTGTGCGGAGTTTGCGAAGAGTAGATGATGGCGATAGTGTATTCATGTGGGTGATCATTGTGGGTGATCAGTGATGGTATTTTAGGTCATGGTA